>UESW01002209.1:0-35271 GCA_900491605.1 Calamus simplicifolius | reverse complement strand
TAGGATACGGAGATGGATCGAATTGGGCTGTTATAGGGCCGTTGGGACCGTATCCTGTTTGTTAAGGGATCGACGGTTAGGAGAGCTCCTCGATAGCTTGAGATCTGGTAGGTGGGTAGATCTCAGGTAGCTGTGTTAGGCTCTAGGCCACTTTTCGACATGATTTTTTGCCTGAGATGCGGTTACGATAGGCTTAGGCTCTCCTGCGCAGGTTTCGCGGGGGTGAGTATCGGATCATGGATCGCTCGGGAAAGACGAGCTGTGGGGAAGATTGGGCTACGGAAGCTCGGAGAAAGATGAGCTATGTAAGCCCGGGGAAGTCGAGCTATGGAAAGCTCGGGGGAACCGAGCTAAGGAAGCTCGGGGAAGCCGGGCTATGGAAGCTCGTGGAGGCCGAGCTACGGGAAGGCCGAGCTACGGGAAGCTCGGGGAAGGCCGAGCTATGGGAAGCTCGGGGAAGCCGAGCTATGGAAGCTCGTGGAGGCCGAGCTACGGGAAGCTCGGGGAAGGCCGAGCTACGGGAGCTCGGGGGAGCCGAGCTACGGGAAGCTCGGGGAAGACCGAGCTATGGGAGCTCGGGGACATCATGGCGGGCGGTGGAACGGGGCCGGTCTTAGCCTCCTCGCACGCATATTGATGCAATGACGACTTTACCCCCAACACATGCCCTCCACTCCCTAGTTCGAAGCGTAGGTTCGAGCGTAGGGAGTATAGGCCTAGGTGGCGCGACTTGCGTTCGGGTGCGCGTACCTGATTGCCTACGCAATGATGCCCTAATTATGCAGCGAGGTCATCATGCCTTCGTGGGTAAGGCTCCTCTTGGGGTGATGGTTGGGATAATGCCACGTAGTAAATCCGATTAATGCGGCATATGTCGAGGCGATTCCGGACGCCTCGGGCGAGGCGCCTCATCTTCTTAAGACGGCTTCCTTAGGGGGGAAGCAAAGCAGCGCTATATATGTTTGTAATATCCTTTCATTCTGTTTCCTGGAGAGTCCTGTCCTTTGCAACGTTTGTTGTTTCGCCTGGTGCTCTTCCGGCTAAGATGACGATGAGCCCAACGACGTAGCTTCGGAGATCATTGCTGAGGATGTGGGAAAGATTCGCCAAGGTATGGCATACCCCCAGACGTCGTCCTGCGATTGCCGGGACCTGAACATAGAGTCTCGCAAGATTTGAAGGACGGAGTCTTCATCTATGAAGACAGCTTGAAGGCAGGCCTCCGGTTTCCTCTTCATCCCTTGGTGAAGGAAATCATGGCACACTACAACATTTGTCTGGCGATGGTGGCTCCAAATAGTTGGCGGAACATTATCGGATTTATCTCGATGTGCCATCAGATTCGGATCGTCGCCACTCTCCCTCTTTTCCGTGCTTGTTATCATCTGATACCCGGAAGGAAATCAGAGTGGCCCTACATCAGACCTCAGAGGTCCTTCAACACGATTGTGACAAGCCCTCCTCCATAAAGGGATGGAAGAGTCGATTCGTCATCGCCGAGGGGAACATCGGTTCCGACTTCCCTCGGAAATGGGGAAACTTCGTTAGGGATGCGGAAACGCATCCAGTTTTGTCAGAGCGGGAGGAGAGAGATTTGGATATCCTTCGCAATGGCTAGGTGTTCTCGGCCAACGATTTGTTATCGGAGGAGGCCCTTTTTGCGGCCGGGCTCAGTCCTCTGGACCCGCAAGGTGAGTTCTCTTTTTTGTTTTCCCCGCTGTTTGTTACCCCGATGAACGTGTCTGGATTTAATCGCATAGGTTTCGTTCTTACAGCCAAGAGGTCGGCGTTGTCGAGTCTCATCAAGAGGAAGAGAGGCAAGCGCCTAGGGGAGAGCAGCGGTATGGACAGAAGTAGCCCGAGAAAAGGGCTCATACTTCTGTAAGAGGCTCGCCGGACGCCGGAGCGACCATGACGGGAGCGTCGTGGGCGAAGGAGGATTTGAGGAGGAAAGCTGAGATCCCTTGTCCTCCTGTGGTGGAGCTATCGGATAGTTCGGATGAGATCCCATTGGCTCCTCCGGCTGCATCCCCTTTGAAAGATGAGCCGATGATGGATTCGGCGGAGGTTGTTGTTTCTGGGGGGCCTTCCGCCACCGCGGGTTTACTCCCGACTTTAGCAGGAGAGCAAGAGAGAGCGGCCGTCGGTGGCGAGGTTCGGGAGGAGCTTCCTCTTGGGCCCTCAACGGGAGAGTCCGGGGACGGCGACGTTGGACCGCCCGTAGCGGGTCAAGAAACAGGCCGGACAAAGGTCTCGGCGGAGCCTGCGGAGGAGACGCATGTGATTGTGACCGAAAGAGACGGGTCGGGAGAAGAAGCGCAGCGAGGTGAGAGTCCTGTAATGGGGACCCCTTCAAAAAGGATTTTGGGGAGGCTGGCGCTTGGGTTGGCCGAATTGTCTGAAGAAGCCCAAGCTAGGGTTCTGATCGAAGAGGCGGAGAAGTTGAAGGCCTCTCAGGCGGAGGTCGCTCGGATTGGTTCCTCGGGTGGAGATGGCCAGCCCAGTAGCTCGAATGTGGGTATTGAGGAGGCGTTTTCTGCCTTAATGAGGTCGGCCTTGTACCCGGGTGTGGATCCTTCGGTGGACAAGTTTGCAGACCTGGAGTTGGTTGATGCCGCGTTCGGGCAGCAGGGAGTGGCCGAAAGTATCCATCTTCTCCCCGATATTGACAATATGATCCTCATGAAGATGACACGGGCTTACGCCTCATCATTCTTGGGTGGTGAATACTTTCTGGTTGATTTAATCGCGTATCCCTACTCATCTTTTGTCCCGCAGAGTGTTTTGCTTTCTCGGGTGATGTGCTGGCATCTGAGTTTGGCGATGGGGGCCAGCGTTCAGGCCAGGAGAGCCAACGCCGAACTCCGATCGCGAGTAGAGGCGTCCAAGAAGTTCAAGGAACTCCTGGCCGCTAGCAACAGGAGCTTGGCGGGATGAAGGCGTCGTATCAGGCCGCTCTAGCTGAAGCGTCTAAGCAAAAGCGTAAAGTGGAGGAGTTACAGGGGCTCCTGGCGAAGAATGACGACGCATGCTCAGAGTTGGCTCGAGTTAAGTCAAAACATTCCGAGGAACTGGCGGCGATGCAGCGGGAGCACAATGAGAGCCTGGGGCGGCTGGGGAAGGAGGCTGCCGATGAGAGAAAGCACCTGACCAGAATGCTCAGTGAAATAGAGGAGAAGCTGCAGCGGCGCGATGGCAAAGTCGCTGACTTGAGAGTCAGCGCTAAATGGCACGAAGGGATGATAGCTCAGCTGAGTAACGAGCTATCTCAAGCCCGGGGAGAGGTCGAAAACAAGCAGTCGAGAATTAACGCTCTCCAGGAGAGGGTCGAGTTGGTTGGAGCTGATAGAACAAGGGCCAGGGGTGAGGCCGAGGAGCTGACCAAAAGGTTGGCCAGACAAGAGGAGGAGGTACGATCTTATTCCCCCCTCTTTTTTAACTTTCTTTGTTGATTCCTTGTGGTGCCGACTGATTTCGGTTTCGCAGATGGCAAGGTTAGGACTGGATAACCGGGCCCTGCAAGGTGAGCTTGCATCCAGCCGAAGTAGAAGTTCGAAACTCGAGGCACGAGCCGGCGAGTTTGAGGAGCAAACCGTTTTTCTACGGGCTCAGGTCGCGGAAGCCGAGAGGCAGGTTGTTTTATTGCGGAGCCAAATGGCCGAGGCTGAGATGCAACTCGCCATGCTCAAAGGGAATAGGATGTGATCGGTACTGATGCTTTTCAACTCGGAGTGGAAGAATGCAGAGACAGGATATCCAGCGAGCATCCAGAATGGGACCTCTCTTTCCTGGATGCCGAAGCTCCTGACGCCGGTGACTCCGGGGGAGAAGAGGAGGATGAGTACGTCGATGCCTCGATACCGATCCTGGTGCCTTCCCGTGTCCCAGCGAGGCCGCAGCTTCTGGAGGACAATCGCAGACTGTCGCCGAGGGGGCGAAGATATTAGAGAAAGGCGAATCAAGTCACGCCTCTGCGGACGTAACTGAGGGTTCTTCTGGAACTGATGTGGTTCCCGACCTTTAAAAGTCACCCCTAAGTTTTGCTTTCTGTAATTCTGCCTGATGCTTTTTAATGAACGAACTTTCCGCTTCCATTTGCGTGTTCTCTCTTGGGAGACCCTTTGCTCCAAATTTCGCCTTGACCTTAAGCGACTTATGGCTTGTTGGCGCTGCTTGGTCGTTTTTATCCCAAGATCGAGGGGGTACATTGGCTGGGTCCAAGGCGGGGCGATGGCCTTGACTGGCGAACCGAAAGACGATCTGGTTCGGTTCGTGTCTAATTAAAACTTGAGAAATGAGGCCAGTCGGTTAAGACCGATGGACAGGGTAGGTCGGCTTGGGCCGACAGACGAAATAGATCGGCTAGGGCTGACGGATGAGATAGGTCGGCTAAGGCCACAGGCAAAGTGGGTCAGCTAGGGTCGATGGCAAAGTAGGTCGGCTAGGGCCGACGGGCAAGATAGGTCGGCTAGGACCGACAACAAATAGGTCGGCTAGGGCCGATAGGCGAAGTAGGTCGGCTAGGGCCGACGGCAAAGTAGGTCGGCTGGGCCCAACGTATGAGGGTGGTTACCGAAGCGGTGACATGTGGCGGATTTTGTGTCGGCGGTTCGAGGGCCGATGGCTGGAGATGATGGCGAGCCTCTGTGATGGCCGATGTATTTTTCATTTCTTTTGTCACTTCCTTTTTCGGTGAAAAAATGGTTTGCGTAGCCTTCGCATTTTGAGACGTTCAATTTTGTCGCACAAGTTTTTCGAGCGATTAGCTTCCTTGGAGAGCAATCGACGATCAATCGGCTTTCGTGCTTTTTGCTACCCTGCCAGTGCTCTACCGTTCCGCAGGCAGATCCGTTTTTATTTCACGAAGTTGATGATACGGCTCTGTGGGGAACATAAAGCTGTTCTGGTGCTTTCCGGAAGGCTTTCATGGCATTGATCTTTTCCCATGCAGGTCATTTTGGCATATGGCGTACGCACCCGATTACCATTGGAGGATGTTACTTTCGTAGGACGATTTCCTGAACCTGTCAGTTTTCGTAAAATCAGTGAGCGATTCTATGCGTTTAATAACCGCGATTCGGAATCGAAAAGAAGTCTTTGCATGCGTCATGGTTCAGGCGGTGGGCTCGGCGCGCAATGGGGTGTTGCGTCCATCCTGGAAGGCCACGTGGAGGCATGGGCCAGGTGTTCGAATCTCGGGGCTTCCGGCCTTGGTAGCTGTTCCCGGCCCATGTTTGCCTATAAAAAGGGGGAGAAGGGTAGTGTTAGGCCATTCTCAAAGTTTCCTTCTCCTTTGGCGTTTCTACCATGATTATTTTTCTGGCATTACTAGTGGGAGGTTCGAGCTTTTCTCTCATGAGCCCTTTGCCTCCGAATAGTTGGGGCGACGGAGGAGCTGCTGGAGAGTGGTTCGCCTCTGGGGAACGAGCCCCGGAGATCATATGGAGAACGCACAGGGAGGGCGCAGAGATCATACGGAGAGCGCACATATGTGCTTCCAGTGTGACCTTTGTGGTTCCCCTTTGGGGACGCACGGTAGGAAGTGCACGCGGCTCCCCATGGGTTGTGTGAATTTTGCCTCCTCCCCTGGTTTGGATTCCTGGGCTCGTCCGCCTGGGGAATCTTTTGCCACATGGGGAGGGGGCGATGGTGTGCCGCTCGCAGGTACCTTGTCCTTAAGCCTTGGCAAGGTAGGGCAGTGCACACTCGGTTTGTGAGAGCGTTCCGGTGCCAGGGTCCGTGGGCTTCCTACCTACTCGCCCGGGGGGCCTTTCGGTTGGGTGGTTTGGGATAATATCCCCTCCACCCTTTCCAATCACTCTGATATCCCGGTTGGGTCACCGGGATATTATTATTTATCGAAGCTGGCTGCAACTATTGGTCCATGTCGCCCGGCCATTATCGGCTCGAGCTGACTGGATGCGGCTTATCTGGTTCGGCAGTCCGGACGCCAGAGCATCACAGTTGCCTAGATCTGCTTTGGAGCAGTTGCCCGAGCTTTGTGCTTGTCTTTATTTTATGTATTTTAATGCTCTTGTAATGCCTCTCAGGCATTTGTAATTGGTTTTGATGACAATGAAATAAAGAGAGTTTTATTCTGTTTCTCAATCTCTATTTCTCTTGTGCTTTGTTGTTGGTCGTGGGATACAAGGGCATCCCGTTCGTTTTTTAGGCGAAGATCGCGCACTATCCGAACTGGTCAGGCTTGCGAGCTGCCCTGGTCCAGACGGAGGTTTAGAGGTTGTCGGTGGTAGAATACGCTCCTCAACTTGGTCCGAAGCTCGAAGATTCGTGCCTCGGCTCCATTGGATTCCGAGTATTTACGGCACGACCTTGCCGAGGTTTGGAGAATCTGTTGCTCGGCCCAGCTGAGGTTCGGAGAATTTGTTGCTCGGCCCAGCGAGGTTCGGAGAATTTTTGCTGCTTGGCCCTGCCAAGGTTCGGAGAATCCGTTACTTGGCCCTGCCAAGGTTTGGCGAATCTGTCCCTCGGCCCAGCCGAGGTTCGGAGGATTTGTTACTTGTCCTTGCCAAGGTTCAGAGAATCTGTCGCTCGGCCCAGCCGAGGTTCGGAGATGTTTTACTTGGCCCTGCCAAGGTTCGGAGACTTTATTGCTCGGCCCAGCCGAGGTTCGGAGATTCGGGGCTCGGGGAAGTGACTTAGTCGCCACTATGAGTCGTAATGTTAGGTCCCTACGGCGTTCGATGAGGGGCGTCAAGGCGGAACGGGCGGCGCATGGTCGCGTTCTCCATTCATGACGTTACCCCTCCCGAGGGGACGAATTACTACCCGGCGCCAGAATTTTTTTTCTTTTTTGCATTTCCCGAAAGGCGGCCTGCTTAAAAGAGCTTGGGGAAGTGTTGGGAGCATTCATTACGGGGGGCCGGCAGATCGGGAGATACTCTGTTTAGGGGGGTTTCCGAACAGTTCGTCTGCGTTACCGATTTCACTCGGGATGGGGCACGACCTTTCGGATTCTGCAGGCGCTAATTAAAGCGATAATACGTGGTAAGTTTCATAGGTCGGTAGTTACGGCCTGACCGATCGGAATACTCGCCTGGCAAGTATAAATATGAACGGGGGGTACTGGCCTTGCCACCCCTCTAGTTCATTCTCAGAATAGTTCTCGTCATGGCTTCTCAAGGAGGAGAGCGATCGTTTGACGAACTAAGGGCGTCAATCAATGGCTTGTCACATCCGGAGGGGCCGCCCCACGATTACCGTCGATGGGCTAGGCCTGGCGTCGACCCTCGCGAGCCACCAACGGCTCGAGAGGGTCGTGGAGGAATATGTTGATGTTACTACGAGGGAGGTGGAGGCCCTTCACCGGGTGGCGGACCGGCAGAAGGAGGAGATAACGTCACTCCGCCAGCAAGTCACCGATCTCACCGAACGTCTGGAGGACTTGCTAGCTTCTGGGAGTGATAGTGAGCCTTAGCGAGGGCTTCTTCTCCTCTTTTCTTTTTCTTTTTTTTCTTTGTTTCTCTTTTTGTATTTTTCTTTTACAATCAACGAAAAAGGGCTTTTTTTGACAACCTCTTATTTTCTTGTAATTTCGAAGAAGAACCATTCGTATCTGATTTGAATAGTTTGGAGAGCCTGGGTGGCTCCATTGGTTCACGCGCTGAGTCATGGCTTTGTTTGAGATAGGCGTTTTGTTCGCAGGTTATGGGGGCATTGCCCAGGGATTTTAGTAGCAAAAAAAGGGGAAAATTCCCGGCTTTGCCTAGGGTTCGTGGCCGGTCATGCAGGGCTTGTTGAACCCTTTAGGGGTTTGCTGGAGGCGCATTCTTTGTGTCCGTTGATGGTTTTTTGCTAAGTGCGCCTTTTTTCGAACTGGCCGAGGTTCTAGGGACTATTTGGAAGTCCTTCGGCTTTAATCGGGGCCCGCGTACTGTGGTTTTTTGCCGGGACTTTAGTTTGAAGAATTATAGCTCGGCCTAGCCGAGGTTCGGAGATTTTGTTGCTCGGCCCAGCCAAGGTTCGGAGAATTTTTTACTTGGCCCTGCCAAGGTTCGGAGAATTTGTTGCTCGGCCCAGCCGAGGTTCGGAGAATTTTTTGCTTGGCCCTGCTAAGGTACAGAGAATTTTTTACTTGGCCCTGCCAAGGTTCAGAGAATTTGTTGCTCGGCCCAGCAGAGGTTCGGAGAATTTTTACTTGGCCCTGCCAAGGTTCGGAGAATTTGTTGCTCGGCCCAGCCGAGGTTCGGAGAATTTTTACTTGGCCCTGCCAAGGTTCGGAGAATTTGTTGCTCGGCCCAGCCGAGGTTCGGAGAATTTGTTGCTCGGCCCAGCCGAGGTTCGGAAATTTTTTACTTGGCCTTGCCAAGGTTCGGAGAATTTGTTGCTCGGCCTAGCCGAGGTTTGGAGATTTCCTATTCAGATAGGTAGCTCGGTCGTACCGAGGATTGGTGAGCCGCACCTGTTTCTTTTCGCAATCTTTGGCAATGCAATGCATGATGATTTACGTTGCAAATTACGAAAACACGTGCCGACAGGGAGGTATAGTGAGGTATATAAAAATGGACTTATAGAGGACATACCCTATGGATAATACTTACGGAGATTGTCTGAGTTCCATGTTCGAGGGATGGATTTCCCGTTTAAATCTTGTAGCTTGTAGGTTCCCGGTCCAATGATCTCCGCTACTTGGTATGGGCCTTTCCAGTTTGGTGCTAGCTTTCCTTGTTCCAGTAGTTTGGAGACAGAGGCCTTTCGGAGAACAAGGTCGCCAGGCAGGAAGGCTTTTCTTTGACTCTGGAGTCGTGGTAGCGGGCCACCCTTTGTTGATAAGCAGCCACTCTGATCCGGGCCTTTTCTCTGATCTCCTATATTAGGTGAGGTTGGTGCGGAGCTGTTCGTTGCTAGCTTCCTCTGAGTAGCTTTCCACCCGCAGCGAAGGAGGCCTATCTCCACGGGGATAACGGCCTCCATGCCAAAGGCCATCCGGAATGGGGTTTCGCCTGTAGGAGCTCTCGGGGTGGTGCGGTAAGCCCACAGGACATGGTGCAGCTCATCCGCCCACCTGCCCTGGGCTCTAGAAAGGCGAGCTTTGATCCCCTGAAGGAGGGTCCTGTTGGTCACTTTGGCTGCTCCGTTGGCTTGTGGATGCCCGACCGAGGTGAGGTGGTGACGGATCCCGTGCTCCTCACAGAACTGGCGGAACTTGGGGTTGTCGAATTGCTTGCCGTTATCAGTGATTATGGTATGCGGGAGGCCGAATCGACAGATGATGGACCTCCATACAAAATCTCTGGCCCATGCCTCGGTTATTTATGCAACCGCCTCCGCCTCGACCCATTTTGTGAAGTAGTCGATGGCGACGAATAAGAATTTGCACTGCCCCATGGCAAGCGGAATGGACCGAGAATGTCCATCCCCCACTTGGTAAAGGGCCAAGCAGAGGATATAGGAACCAGGCCGGCGGAGGGGAGTCTTGAATGCTTGAGTGTCTCTGGCATGGGTCGCTAGCTCGGACAAGATCGTCTGCGTCCTTCTGCATAGTTGGCCAGTAGTAGCCTTGTCGCACCTTGTGGCATAGGGACCGGCTTCCCAGATGGTTGCCGCAAATCCCTTCATGCACTTCACGGAGAGCATAATATGCTTCAGATGGGCGGAGGCACCTAAGCAGTGGCATGGAGAAGGATCGCTTGTAGAGCTGGTCGTCAATCAGTACGTAGTGGGTGGCTTGCAGCTTTAGCTTTCTAGCCTTTCTCCGATCCGGTGGAAGCGACCCTTCTTTGAGGTACTTCAGAATGGGATCGAACCATGATGGTTCGGCCTCGAATTGCATTATTCGGTCGGCTTCCGTGATGCTGGGTTTCTCCAGGGTCTCCAGGTGGAACTTTTGTTCAGTGTCCATTGACTCCGCGGTCGCCAATCTTGATAGTAGGTCGGCACGGGCATTCTCAGATCTGGGAATCCGAATGATCTTAAACTCGGAAAAATGGGGAAGCAGGCTCGCACCTCCTGAAGATATCGAACTATGTTCGGCTCCCGAGCATCAAACTCTCCTCGTACATAGCCGGCCACTAGCTGAGAGTCGGTGAAGGCATTAAGCTTCTCCACCTTCAGGTTGCGGGCGATCCGAAGCTCGGCTAGCAGGGCTTTGTACTCAGCTTCGTTGTTAGAAGCCGGGAAAGAGAACCGGACGCCATACTCGAAGGTTGCCCACTCCGGACTGGTGAGAACCAGGCCCGCACCGGAGCGATGAGCATTGGATGACCATCGACATGGAGGAGCCACCGAGCTCCAGATTTTGGTTCCTCGAGAGAGTCCAGGGTGGAACCGTCCTCCGGGATGGTACACTCGAGGAGGAAATCGGCTAGCACTTGAGCTTTGATGGTCGGGCGAGGCTGAAAGTGGATGTCATGCTCGCTTAGCTCGACGGCCCATTTGGTCATTCTTCCCGATGTCTCGGGGCGGTGGATCACCGCCTTGATGAGTTGGTCGGTCAGGACCGTCACAGAATGTGCTTGGAAATACGGTCGCAGCTTCCGAATCGAAGTGATCAAGGCCAACACCATCTTCTCAATCCTACTATATCTTGTCTCCGCATCGCGGAGTAGCTTGCTGACATAGTAGATCGGCTTTTGGACCTTGCCTTCTTCTCTGACCAGTACCAAACAGACGGCACTCTCTGAAACAGCCAGGTATAAGAACAGGGTCTCGCCCGGACCTGGACTGCTAAGGAGCGGGGGCGAGCAGAGATATTTCTTGAGATCTTGAAATAATTTCTGGCATTCAGGGGTCCATTGGAAGTTTTTAGCTGACCGAAGGGTTTTGAAGAAGGGGAGGCATCTCTCGGCCGAACGTGCTACGAAGCGGTTGAGAGCCGCTATTCTCCCAGTCAGGAGCTGGATCTCTTTAATAGAAGCTGGGGGCATCATTTGTTGGAGGGCTTGAATCTTCTGGGGGTTAGCTTCAATACCTCGCTGGGAGACCATGAAGCTGAGAAACTTCTCGGAGTTAACGCCGAAGGTGCATTTGGTTGGATTAAGCCTCATCCCATACTTGCGGAGTGTTGCGAGCTCTTTGAGAGGTCCTCGACATGCTGCGATGCTTCTTTGCTCTTGACCAGCATGTCGTCCACGTACACCTCCATATTCCGGCCGATTTGCTCCTTGAATACTTTGTTGACCAGCCTTTGGTAGGTAGCACCTGCATTTTTAAAACCAAAGGGCATGACACGGTAATAGTAAGTACCTCGGTCGGTTATGAAGGCGGTCTTCTCCTCATCCTCGGGGGCCATTCGGATCTGATTGTAGCCTGAATAGGCGTCCATGAATGATAGCATTTGATGACCTGAGGTGGCATCCACGAGCTGGTCGATCCGGGGAAGAGGGAAGCTGTCCTTCGGGCAGGCTTTGTTAAGATCGGTGAAGTCGATGCAAATTCTCCACTTGTGTTCGACTTCTTCACCATGACGATGTTTGATAGCCAGCTCGGATAATTTACCTCCGGACGAAGTTTGCCTTGATGAGTTTGTCTACTTCTTCTTCAATGGCTTTCTGTCGTTCCGGGGCAAAGCTCCTCTTCTTCTGCTTGACGGGCCTGTGCATCTCGTCCACGTTGAGACGATGGACGAGAACCTCGGGCTGATCCCCGGCATGTCTGAGGCGGACCAGGCGAAGATGTCAGCGTTGCTTCGGAGAAAATTGATCAATCCGCGTCGGGGTTCGGCCTTCAGCAGCAACCCGATTTTTATGGTTCGGTCGGGCCGAGCCTCATCTAGTGGCACCTCCTCTAGCTCCTCTGCTGGTTCTCCTCGCTGTTCGGCGAAGTCTTCTCGAGCGTCTAGCCCGTCAACCTCGGTGCTCTGGACTGAAGGTTGGTGACGAAGCATTGCCGAGCCATGGCTTGACTTCCCCGAACAATTCCAACTCCTTGCCCGGTGAGGAATTTCATGGATAAATGTGGGATGGAGACAACTGCCTTGAGGGACATTAGGCCGGGCCTGCCGAATATTGCATTGTACGGGGACCTGAGCTTGGTCACTAGGAAGTCCGTGTAGACAGTGGCCACAAGAGGCCAGGCTCCCGCGCGGACCATCAGAGTGATGACCCCTTCCGGGATGATAACGTCGCCTGTGAATCCCATTAGGGTGGAATCCATGGCTCGGAGGTTCTCCATGAACAGTTTCATTTTGGCAAACACATCGAGATACAGAACATTCACCGAACTTCCACTATCAACAAGGATCCGGCTTACATCATAGTTGTTTAAATTGAGGATACAACTAATGCGTCATCATGGGGGAACTGTATCCCTTGGAGATCATCGTCGAAGAAAGAGAGCTCGCCGGTCCGTGCCCTTTTTGGCACTGATCCCTCACCGTCACTCCTGTGGCTCGATCTGCCAGCCTCTTCGATCACGTTGATGCGGCCAATCACGGGCGGATTTGGTGGGGGAGGAGGTTGTTGAGGTTCGGGCTGGCGGTCACTCCTTGCCCTGGCTCGAGCGCCCTCCTAAATTGGTTTAGCCGCCCCCGCTGGATCAGCCTCTCGATTTCATTTCTCAGCTGCCAGCATTCTTCAGTATCGTGGCCGTGTTCCCGATGGTAGCGGCAGTATTTGGTGGGGTCTCTTCATGTCGGGTTCCCTCGGAGAGGAGCTGGCCGAGGGAGCTGGCGCTCTATCTCCATGAGGATCTGTGCCCGGGGCACGGTCAATGGAGTGTAGCAATCGAATCGCCTGGGCGGGCTCCGGGAGCGATTCCTCGGCGGTAGTGGGGGAGCTCTTGGGCGGCGAGGCGACTCGGTCGACGGGCGGGCCGGTGCCTATCGGGACCTTTGGGCTCCTTCTTCTTTGCCAGCTCGGCGCGGCAACTCTTTACGACTCTTCGACCCTAGCGTATTTGTCCGCTAGGGCCATCATATCAGAGAGGCTAGGAGGGTAGCTGACTTCCATCGCCAGGTAAAAGTCACTTTCCTTTGATACTCTTCCCACAAGGCGGACATAGCCACCTCGTGATTGAGGTGGTCCACCTCCAACATGGCCTTATTAAAACGGCTAAGATAATTTCTCAAGGATTCCCCCTCTCTCTGCTTGACTTCGGAGAGGGAGTCAGATCTCCGTCGGTGGCGGCGGCTGTTGACGAACTGGCCAATAAAAAGACGGCTCAGTTCGTCGAATGAATCAATGGAACCTGGTTTCAGGGCATTGAACCAGGTTCGGGCAGATCCTCTGAGGGTGGAGGGGAAAGCGCGGCAGAGGATCGCGTCGGATGCTCCATGGAACATCATTATTGACCGGAAGCTACTGAGATGGTCGTCCGGGTCAGAGGAGCCGTGGTAGGGTTCGACGGCCGGTAGCTTAATATGGGAGGGAATCACTTCCTCCATAATCCCTTTGGAGAAAGGGATGCCCTGCTCCGCTTTGGGCTGAGGTGGATGGNGTTCTATCTCCATGAGGATCTGTGCCCGGGGCACGGTCAGTGGAGTGTAGCGATCGAACCGCCTGGTGGGCTCCGGGAGCGATTCCTCGGTGGCAGTGGGGGAGCTCTTTGGCGGCGAGGTGGACTCGGCCGACGGGCGGGACGGTGCCTATCGGGGCCTTTGGGCTCCTTCTTTTTTGCCAGCTCGGCGCGGGCAACTCTCCGCGATTCTTCGACCCTAGCGTATTTCCGCCAGGGCCATCATATCAGAGAGGCTAGGGGGGTAGCTGACTTCCATCGCCAGGTAGAAGTCTTTCTTTGAGACTCCCCCGCCAAGGCGACATAGCCACCTCATCATTAAGGTGGTCCACCTCCAGCATGGCCTTATTAAAATGGCCGAGATAACTTCTCAAGGACTCCCCCTCTCTCTGCTTGACTTCGGAGAGGGAGTCAGATCTTCGTCGGTGGCGGAGGCTGCTGACGAACTGGCCGATAAAAAGACGGCTCAGCTCGTCAAATGAATCAATGGAACCTGGCTTCAAGGCGTTGAACCAGGTTCGGGCAGATCCTCTGAGAGTGGAGGGAAAGTGCGCAGAGGATCGCGTCGGATGCTCCGTGGAACATCATTATTGACCAGAAGCTGAGATGGTCGTCCGGTCAGAAGAGCTGTGGTAGGATTCGACGGCTGGTAGCTTAACATGGGAGGGAATCACTTCCTCCATGATCCCTTTGGAGAAGGGGATTCCCTGCTCCGCCTTGGGCTGAGGCGGATGGGCTTGCTTGGCAGCATCCAGCTCCTGACGCATCTCCAGGATCTACCGACGGATCTCCTCTTCGGCAGTCATAGGAGGAGCTGGGCGAGGGAAACGCAGGGACGGCGTCAATCATGATGGGATGATACTGGGGAGGGGGCCCATCGAGATCTGGATGGATCCCTGTCATAACCGCCTCGCGGGACTGGTTTGTCCCCTCTGGTCGATGTGGGGGTCCGCGGCTTCATGCGGATCGAAGGAGGAAGTTGCCGGCGAAGAGGGAACCGCGGCCTCTTTATGAAGGTGAGGAGCGGGAGGAGCTGCGAAACGCTCCTGGACCAGGTGGGTCAGGGCCTGGACTTGCTGGACCAGCGAGGCGAACTGGTCCTGGGTCACCGGGATGGCTGACGGCGATGGGGTTTCAATTGGTGGAGGTTGTGGCGCTACACTGCTCACCGGATCAGGTCTCTGGAAGCTGCCTGGTCTTGGGCTTCAGAGGTTGCTCTTCTCCGATTGGCCATTAGAGAGGTTCTACTCCAGATCGAGATCCTTATTCCTTTCTTCAAGTTTTAATGGGACTTGAGACCCTTCCTCTAGCGTCAATCTGTTGCCGCGGGATCCGTCCTCCAACTCGGGCGCGGTCGATCTCCTGGGGCGGACCTGCACAGAAGTCCTCACGCATGAGGCGTTGGGGGTGGCCCTCCGCGGAAGACCCTCTGACGCTCAAGTCAGTAGGGGAAATCGGCGATCAATCAGAAAATGGGGAGGTGGATCTCTCCGGGAGTCTCTCCAGGGCGGCCGATCGGGAGCTCACAAAGGGGAGGAGCGCCGACGAGCAGCAGGGGAGAGTGGGGGAGTGAGAGTGAGAGTGAGCGCATACCTGAGGGAATCTGGGAGTGTCATATTTATAGGTTGTCACCTGTATCTTGAGCGCCTTCTGGAAGGTTCGAGGGTTGTTAGGATACGGAGATGGATCGAATCAGGCCGTTGTGGGGCCGTTGGGATTCGTATCTTGTTTGTTAAGGGATCGACGGCTAGGAGAGCTCCTTGACGGCTTGAGATCTGGTAGGCACGTAGATCCTAGGTGGCCGTATTAGGTTCTAGACCACTTCTCAACATGATTCTTTGCCTGAGATGCTGTTATGATAGGCCTAGGCTCTTCTGCGTCAGGTTCCGCGGGGGCGAGTATTGGATCATGGATTGCTCGGGGAAGCCGAGCTATGGAAACTCGGAGAGAATCGAGCTATGGAAGCTCGGGAAGACGAGCTATGAGAGATCGGGGGAGACGAGCTATGGGAGCTCGGAGAAGTCGAGCTACGGAAGCTCGGGGGAGACGAGCTATGAGAGCTCGGGGGAGTCGAGTTACGGGGAGTCGAACTACGGGGAGTCAGGCTATGGAAGCTCGGGAAAGACGAGCTATGGGAAGCTCAGGGGGACGAGCTATGGGAGCTCGGGGGAGTCGAGCTACGGGAAGCTCGGGGAGGCCGAGCTATGGGAGCTCGGGGGAGCCGAGCTATGGGAAGCTCGGGGAAGCCGAGCTACGGGAAGCTCGGGGGAGCCGTGCTACGGGGAGCTCGGGAGAGCCGAGCTACGGAGCTCGGGGGAGCCGAGCTATGAGAGCTCGGGGGAGCCGAGCTACGGGCTCGGGGGAGACGAGCCATGGGAAGCTCGGGAGCATCATGGCAGGCGGAGGGATGGGGTCGGCCTTAGCCTCCTCGCATGAATATTGATGCAATGACGATTTTACCCCCCAACAGTGGTAGAGTTTCGTTATAGCATAAAGCCATCCTTACAGTATCAATGATCCAGCTTAGGGTAAATTTTTGCTAGCTTATGATATACGATGATGTTGTATTATAAGGAAAAAGGTTGTAATATCCAAAATAATCTCATATTGGATGAAAAAGAAAAGTTAAAATGCTTATAACTCAAGTTTCTCTACTACTAATTAACTTTTACTCAAGTTTTTAGGATAATATAATTTTGGTTCACTAATAAGTTAATTGGATTGGGTTTGGAACATTGCAAGGATTGAACGATTTTCAATGAAATGTTGCTCTTCATCTAGATTTGTCATTGTGGACAACTAGCCTATGCGTGAGGGCATGTTTTTGAGAAAGGACGGAGTGAGGATGTCAGGAAACATTATGATACTCTCCTTTATGCTAACGGGTTTCTCTCACTTTATTAGATATTTCATCTTCACAATTTGAATTGGTGTATGCTTTT
The DNA here is from genome assembly GCA_900491605.1 of Calamus simplicifolius. Lineage (NCBI taxonomy): Eukaryota > Viridiplantae > Streptophyta > Magnoliopsida > Arecales > Arecaceae > Calamus > Calamus simplicifolius. The sequence goes on along the minus strand of UESW01002209.1, from coordinate 18,916 downwards.
AGTGAGGAAGGCTAGACCGCTGCAGTAGAAAGGTAGCTTATGTCTACATCAAATTTACTAAATACAACTTATCCTTTGCAATATTGTTCAGTCTGAAGCTAAAAAATGTTGCATGGGTGCCTAAAGAAAGAGAGGATATCTTGATGAAAACCATACTTAACTGTCATAATTTTGATGTCTAAACAACTTAGTTTTCAAATAATTTGTTTTCTTATATATAGAAGTTCTTAATCTAGGTCCATATATTGCATTTTTCTTTTGATTGTAAAGAAAGTCTGAGCTTGAAGCTTAAGTTCATCAAAATATATTAAAGAAAAAATTTAAAATTTTAAAATAGTACAAATAAAAGCTCTTGTAACATCACCACATGATTGCCAGGTCGGATAAGAATCAACAAGAGACTATAAAAAAAATAACTTCAAGTCCAAAATGTATTAGGAAAGTCTTATGGACAAGGTAGAGCATGGCAAAATATCTTCCATCACCCCTCACAATAATCAATTAAATATTATTTTTGATATAAAATAAATTTGTGGGTAAGTAATGGAAAAATTTTAATATCATTATGATGATAATTATTATTACACTACAACAATCCTGAGAAAGGGCACGCTAAATTAAAAAGACCTTTCCCAACGCTAATTCACTACAACAAATGTAGGCTTTGCCTACGATTTTTGCACCTATAAATTTAAAATCATAGGCAAAAGAAATCTTTCCCAACGATTTTTTAGGTAAAGATTCCATAGTGAAAGAATTTCTAATATAAAAAATTTTTTTTTAAATTTTGAAAATACTTTTCCTATGATAAAACCCAAAATGGTAGGGAAAGGCCTCCTAAGGAAGAACCTTTGCCTACAATTTTAGTTAAAATCGTAGGGATCAGATCAACAAATTTTAAAGATAAAATCATCTACCAAAAGTTTTCTGAAAAAGTCTTTCCTTACAATTTTCACAAAAATCGTAGGGAAAGACTTTTTTTAATAATTTTTTTAACAAAATTACCCGACAAAAATTTTTATTCTAAACCTTTCTCTACGATTTTCATGGAAATCAGAGGGAAAGGCTCTAGACCTTTCCCTATGATTTCCATGAAAATCGTAGGGAAAGGTTTAGAATGAAAATTTTGCCATCAAAAAATTTGTTGAAAAAGAAAATGTCTTTCCCTACGATTTTTTAAAAATCGTAGGAAAGGCTTTAGGCCTTTCCATGTAATAATTTTTTTATTCTAAATCTTTTCCTACGATTTTCATGAAAATCTAAATCTTTTCCTGCAAAAATTTTTGTCTAAATCTTTCCCTATCTTTCCCTACAATTTTCTTGAAAATCGTAGGGAAAGGCTTCCATGTGGAGCTTTCCCTATGAGAAACTAAAAATCATAGGCAAAGATTTCCTTTGTCTACGACATTCATAAAAATTGTATGCAAAGGTCTGAAGGAAAAGCTCCCTAAACCTTACCCCACTGGGTAAAGTCTTTGTGCACCAGACTCCGATGCACAAAGCATGCACAGGGTGCATGCATTGGTCGTGCCTCATGCGAGCGCATGTGCGAGGTGCATCGCGGTCCAATGGGCCATGGTACATGCGCTCGCACGGGCGTGCGGTCATTGGTGCATGCTTTATGCACCAGAGTTTGGTGCATAAAGACTTTTCCTACCCCCCTGATGGTCCTTTTCGATTCTTCACAGCTTCCCTCATTCTGCCTCCCTTCGTCCGTGAGCTTCAAATCTGAAGCTTACCTAATCCTTTCCCAATGAAGGACTTAGGCCAAGCCTCGCCAAAGCCATAACACCCAAAATCCCCCAATTGGTCTCCTAAGATCCTTCCTCTCTTCCCCCTCCTTCCTTCACTCTTCCTAATGCTACCATCATCGAAAACCCTAACCCTAATCCACCTCTAAATACTTATCCTAACCCCAACTTCAATCTGAACCCCACCGTCATGACACCGCCGCCTCTGTCGATTCTGGCCTTCATCCCTTTGTTCCGGCCCTCGGGCACCCCTCCCATCCCCCAGTACTCCATCCCAAATCCCAGCTTCCATGGTTCGATGGCGCAAAATCTTAGCATCCAGCCTCCTGGGGTCTTGGATCCGGTTTTGATCATGTTGCTATTAAAATCGATCTGGTCCAGTTGGGCCATATTCTATATGCAATTTTTTTTTTTCTTACAGTGATGTTGTCCACAATTATTTGAGTAGCTAACAAAATGAAAATGACTAAGCATGCTTATTATTACTATCGTCCAGTAAAGCTTCATTGCCATCCATGTGGTTAGAATATGGAACATCCATCTAAGACTGTAGTTTGAGGTGGTTGTCATTTCTTTAAAAAATAAAAATGTAATTTTTGTTTTTATTTTTAAAATTTGTGATAAGAAAAATATCGTTGATCATCATCATTATTTTTTTATAATTTTGATAACAAAAATATATTTGATAACTATTGTTATTTTTTATTTTTATTTCTTTTATATAATAAGAAATGCTTTTAAGAAGATTTTTTATAAAGTTATTTTTATTTTGGAGAAAAAATCATTTGCAAATATTTTTCCTAAAAAGACTTTCCCTATGAAAAGGCTCTGGACCTTTTCCTATGACAGGTTAAAAATCATAAGGAAAGACTTTTGCAAATTTTTTGAAGGCAAAAGCATCCGGCAAAAAAAAATTTATAAGAAGCCTTTCCCTACGATTTGAAAATCGTAGGGAAAGGCTTCCATATTGACCTTTCCACGGTATACTAAAATGCGTAGGCAAATCCTTTTGCCTACGAGTTATATATATATATATATATATATATATGGTACAAAAAAAGGGAAGGAGCGATTAAATCCAGATGTAGCTCCCCCGAAGGCCTCCTTTCTGTCAGGTAATGTTTGATTCGAGTAGCTTAGATTTGTGCATACCTTTCCCACCTTACGATGAGCACGTCAATCCGACACCATCTAAATGCCATAAGATTCAAATGGGTAGCTATAAGAAAGGCTCCTTGATACCTCATCCACCTACAGTTGACATGGGCTAATAGCTTTACTATGATTTAATTGAGTCACTCGCAGGATCATTCCTTGAACCCGTGTCAACCATGAGAGGAGCAGCGCGCCCGAACCACTAGGGAACCACTTGGGCAAAGACTTATCAGAGAACCTTTGCCTACGAGGTTCGTAAATTCGAAGGGGAAGGCTAACAAAAAAAGCCCCCGCACTCCCGATTGCCCTCAATCGGCCTCTGCACTAACTCCCTCACTTCCCTCACTCTGCTATAAATCAATGCCTCATTGCTTCATTCCGCCTCCCTCGTCCGTCTCTTCGACGCTTCATGCCCTAGTTCCCTCATTTCACCTCCCTTCGCCCCCGAGCTCCCAATCTAGAAGCAGCCGAGGCAGGGGATGAAATGGTCCGCGCTCTGGATGAGGAAGAGAATGACGCAGGCGTCGGCGAGGAACTGGAGCGACAGAGCGACGTACTCCGCCCGAAAGTGGATCCACCTGGAGTACACCGAGTCGAAAAGATCTCGAATGCCAAATGAGGTGGGGAAGATGAGGCCCCGAAACTGGGGAGCACCCAGGTGCCAGCCCTTGAAGTAGGCGATGACCTCGACCCCCAAGAGCACCACTGAGAGCCAATGGAAGACCTTGATAAAGGCATAGAATCGGGTGTGCAACATCGGGCTCTCCTCTGGAGGGGATGAGGTGGCATCGGAGTCCATCCGGTCGGAGGCGATGCGGCAGCGGACGACGGATGCGAGGCCGAAGAAGGTGGAGGCGAGAGAGGTCAGGATGCCGGCTGCTTGATGAGCCTTGAGGAGTAGCACCCAGGTAATCTGTTTCGTGTTCTTCCCCCGCTCGCCCTTCCACGGCCGGGCGCCTGCGAACTCCCCCTCTCCATCGCCGTCAATGCCGATGCCTAGTCGTCTTCGTTGTCAGGGGAGATCTCTGAGATGGACCAGTTGAGATTCTTCATTTTGACGATCACTGGCGTCCTGCGGTGGGTCTCCTTCACCCACCAATCAAACGACGGTGCCATGACTGCCGAAGAGAATAGGACACTAATCATGTCGCTATTCTAAATAATCTCCATAATTCAAGTCAATCGGACACTAATCATCTATAATTCAACAAAAATAATTAATTAATCCATCAAAGTTTATAATTAAAAAATTATCATTTTACCCTTCTAACCCATATTTTGGAAATTACCACTTTTTTCCTCTATATCAAAGATTACTAACCCTTACTTAACTAACTTAATCTAAGATTTATTTATTTCTTAATATTGCTAATTTTCATCAAATTAATTATATTTATAAAAATGCTCCTGCCAGCTTACATTAAATACCACATCTGCCTAAGATTATATGCCTCAAATATACATTAATAATTATTCTAATAAAAATATTTACTAACTAATTGGCCTTACCTTAACTTAATTGGGTCACTAGAGAATTAATAAATATTAACCAATGATTAATTTACTTAAACCAATTTTTAATCCAGTATAAGTAAAATTAATTTCAACAAAATAATAACATTACCTGGGCCAAATTTGGTTTATAATTTTATAATCCAGCAACTAATTCAAAGCACAAAACCAAATAATATTCTGAGCTTGGAAGCATCTTTGTGCATCGTGTGCAATGCAGTCAGCAAGGACATTTTCATCCTTTCCCTACCGCACGTGGTGTTGCCACACACGCGTGTGGGCACAGATTAGTCACTGCACACGATTCTGCTCCATACGTGATGCACAAAGCATTATCCTTCTGAGCTTTAAATCCTTCCTTGAACTAGGCCTGATTGAGTCTGATTAGCCCAATTACTAAGCCATCAAGGAAAAGTCTTTATACACTACCCCTGGTGCAAGATGGCTTGCATCGGGCATGATGATTTGCCCGCACAAAAGCCCAGACCTGAAGGTTCACTCATGGGTTTTGCATCGCTGATGCATAAGCCCATGCATGAATAAATCACCGCGCCCAGGGTAGGTTATCCTGCATCGAGGTAGTATACAAAAACTTTTTCAAGCTATCAGCCCAACCAGTCACCTAGCCCATCCCATGTCCCACGAGGCCCATCTAAAGACCCAAACCCATATATGAAGAGGAAAAGTCTTGCGTGTATGCTGTGAATAGAATTATCTTTTCTATTTTTGGTATCTGCATACCGCGTGTCAATTGAACTGGCACCCAGCGTTCAATTATATTAAACACTGACTGACCCTACCTATCATCAGTTATATTATAAAATAATTGATTAATATTATTTTTGATATAAGATATTTATTTGATAATTAGATAAAATTTTGAAATTGTTGATGCCAAATCATCGGTCTCGAGCGTCCGCGAGCGTCCGGCCACCTTCTCTAGTGAGCCCGGGATCCTCCGACGAGCTCCTTGCTCCTGAGGGGCCTGCAAACAAGTCCCGAGGGCCGGAGATTTCGACGGAACCCTTCAACACTCAAGTCAGTGCTCTGGGTAACAGCCGTGAGCTTGAGAAAGCTCGAAAGAGAGAAGAAGAGAGAGCTCAGAGAAGAGCTCTCTGTGAGCAAGAACGAGCGTTTTAGAGTGTAATGAGTTCGTTACCTGGTCTGGGGTCCCTTTTACCCATTTTATAGATGCTTAGAGTTTGTCTGACTTGAGTGGTTGAACCTCTATAATGATGACTTTAGTGGGTAAGTATCAGAGCTGATGTCTGTGAGGCATGGGGTGCTGCCACTTATCAAAGAATGGCAGCAATGGCAGGGCTTGCTTCCTTCTTTGACATGTTAGAACTGTAGGCCAAGTCCAGTCAGAGTGGGTGGCCACTTGATTTGGATGGTTGCTGCAGGCTGTTGCAGGCTTGCAGGGCGTGGGCGGCCATTACGGCGCTTGCCAGATATGTCTCCCATATCGCACGTCTGTTATCCTGTGTGGACAGCGATGGAGCCAGGCACGTGGACCCTATAATGTGGCTGCTGGGGAACTGCTGGGTGGTTGTTGAGGCCGATTGGCCGAGGCTGAAGCTGGCCGAGGCTGAGGCTGGCCGGGGCTGAAGCTGGCCGAGGTATATTGGCCGAGGCTGAAGCTGGCCGAGGCTGAGACTGGCCAAGGCTGAAGCTAGCCGAGGTATATTGGCCGAGGCTGAGGCTGGCCGAGGCTGATGAGGTATGGTTGGCTGGAGGCTGAAGCTGGCCAAAAGAGGCTGACTTGGGTGGCTAATTGGGAATTGGGAGTCTAACCTGAGTGCATCACTATTGCCCATGAGGTTTACTAGCCCCATCAAAAATCAATACAATAGTCATTGTAATAGCTTCACTTCAAAGCTCTTTTTCCATCTCCCCTTTCACGAATCTATAAAAATCATTGAAACCTTACCAGCTCCCAAAGCTTATCTCGTCGTTGCAAGGCCAAGATGCTGACCCTCCCCACCAATGCCAAAGCCAAAGCCCCCCTTCTCTGCTCCATTAGCATCTTGTGGCAAGACTCTATCATAGTACCATGGGTAATTTTTTTTAAATCCAGTACATTTGGATTGACTTTGATACCATTTGTAATGCTCTAAGTCCACATGTTGGTTCAATCAACTTCGTTAGCGGAATAAAGCTATATGGCTCAAAAACTCGAGTGAAAATTAATAGATAACAAATGTGTTAAATTATAAGCATATAACATTTTTTTTTCATCCAATATGAAACTAAATTTAAAGTATTACATTATTATTTTTTATGATGGATGCTCCTATTAGCGTTCATGGAGGCGGCTATGTTCGCGAGGTACTGGATACCTTTCATGCAAGGAGAACGGGCTTCAAGAGAAGTCTCCGAAGACCTACCTCAGCTTGCATGGATGAAAACCTTTGTTTCCGCACTGCTATTAATTTAAATTATCCATAAGATGTTCTCTCTTGACACATAAATAAGAAGATCAGTAAATAAAGCCGAAAGAAGTTCCTCACATGAGTTGCTAAGTTCATGTTGGATTACTCGTTTTATCTTTAAATTTATATAGTTATTATATTTTAAAATAAAAATAAAAAAATTATTTTAAAATTCATATAAATTTAAAAATAAAACAGATGCGGAGCTCCATGTAGCTTTATACGATAGACAAAGTTCAAAGTAGCTGTTGATATGCATCCATGGAAAGAAAAGATAAAAAAATTGAAAAAAAAATATGGGAGTGATACATTTATTCATTTATTCAAAAGGAGAGTTTACTTTTACATGACATGTATGGGTTTTATTGTGATGGTAAGACCATCCATCATCACGGCGAGCAAGGTAAGATGCGAAAGCTAAATATGGTGACTTTTTTCGCGCGCAACTCGACGCGCACAAAGCTAGGCGAGATACGAAATCTTGGTTTTATTGTTTAATGTGAAGTGAGGGACTTGGGTTGTGTCCACGAGGCGCGCTCTTGGTTTTATTTGTTTAATGTAAAGTGAGGGGTCCATCTCATTATATTTTGAATTGCCAATCTCTCTCTTTCTCTCTCTCTCTTTTTGACATTGTTTTTTGGTGAAGTGATGGGAATGTATTCAGCTAAAGGTGAGCATCGAATCGTGCCGTCCATAGACCGACATGGCCTATTTTATAATAAAGGTGGCCATTGAGTCGTGCTATTATGGGTCTGCATGGTTCGGCATGAAATGAACAGTGCTAGCACAGCTCATTAAGCTGTGCTATGCCGGACTCTGAAAATTTGATCCATCAGCCCGACACAGTCTGTAAGGGGCCTATGCTGACACGGCACGACCCATATGGGTTTGGCCATGCCGTGTTGGGTCAAAATTTTTTTTTTTGATGGATCATACTTGGCATGGCCTGTTTATTATTGAGCCATGCTAGGCATGGTTCGTCTTTAGGTGCAGCCCAGTGCCAGACACGATTCATTTATTACTGAGTTATGCCAGACTACGGTCTAGTGCCAGGTACGGTCCGTCTTTGAGTGCGGCCAACGGCACTGGGCCGTGCCTTGCCCAACTCTAGATTCAACCAAACCCAAATCAATCGGTTAGCAAATGTAGCTTCATTGGACAAGTGCGACACCTTCTGTTCGTTTTCTTTTGGAAATTGGATCGACGGAATAATGAAGGAATAGACCGTCCATCTCCAGCAATTTCGCCAACGTCTCCCATCAGTTGCAACAGAACGCCGCCATCATTCAGCTGCTGTAACAAATCATCTCCAAACACATCATTGTCCAAATTTTATGTACTTCAATTATTTATTAGCGAGTAGTTTAATTATTAGTAGAGTTCACCTTAGAATATGAAAAAACCAAAGGTACTTTATGTTGATGCCCGGTCACTTTGAGTCGGCCTCCTTGAGCATCGACCGTTCCCCCACAGAAATATCGGAGCCCTTCCTTTGTCTTCAAAGCCTGCAAGAAGTCCCACGGCCGGGTATTCCAGCAGGGACCCTCCGACGCTCAAGTTAGTGCTCTGGGCAACAGCCGTGAGCTTGAGAAAGCTCGAAAGAGAAAGAGAGATCCGCCCAGAATGAGTATGTTCCCCCCTTTTTGAGTTACCTCTTACCTTCTTTATTCACCATTGTACTCTGTGTAGCTTGCTTGAGAAGTTTGAATCTTTGTCATCTAGTGGGAATGAGTCACGTGGGGTCTCATGATGGACCATGACTTTTGGGGCTCATTTAGTCTGAGTGGCTGAAGTGTCATGATGACTGAGTACTTTTGGTGGGTGAAATGTCAGGGCTGACATTTGTAAGGCCCAAATGCTGCCACTTGTCAAGACTTTTATGATGAATGATAACTTTCGATAAAGCTTACCTCTTAGTGGAATGTCAGAGCTTTAGGCGCCATCTCGTCAGAGACAAATGACCACTTAATTATCTCATTAAAGTAAGTGGCCATAATTTATTAATCCAGAAGATGATGATGAACAGTCACTGTAGGGCCCATGCATGTTCGAGCTGGATGCCACTAAGGAAGGGCTGCTAGGGACTTAGGTCCGGCGAGGCTGTTATCGACTGAGGTCAGGGCCGCCTAGGACTGCTCGGGAGCCGCCAAGGGCCTCTTGGGATCACTGTGGCCGCCTGGGATTGTTCGGACCTATGCACGCATGAGGCCGGCTAGGATGCTCGTGGTAGGAAATAGGGGCCGCTTGGGACCGGTGCGGCCACCTGGGAATGCTTGGAGCCGCCGTCATAGGAGTGTCGGGGGCCGCCTAGGATTGCTTGGGAGCCGCCTAGCTGGGAGAAGCTTTCGGGACCACCTAAGATGAAGATGTCCCGAAGTTATTACGGAAGCACATTAACGTGCATGCATGGGGCCAAAAAGGGAGTCAATCGTGGCAACCATAAATGCATGTGGCCTTTAAAAGACCATAAAAGCCTCGGCACATAAATGCGATAGAGAGTCATCGTCGTGGTGGCATTTGGAGTCTGAAACCAAAGCGCCTAGGATGACCGCCTAGAAAGGCCGCCTAGGATGGAGGAAGGCCGTTCAGGACTACCGCCTAGGATGGAAGGCCGCCTAGGATTGTTAAGGAGGGCCGTTGAAGAAGGCCGCGGAGGAAGAGGCCACTTAGGACTTCCTCCGCTGTCTCTTTCTCTTCGGTGACTTGACATTGAATGCTCTATTCTATTGAATGCCCTCTAATAAATGTCTTGGAGCGAGGGCCTTTATAAGACCTATAAATGCCTCGGCACATAAATGCCGTTGAGAAGGCCGTCGAGGAAGAGGCCGCTTAGAATTGTTGTGAGGAGGGGGCCATAAATGCCGTTGAGAAGGCCGTCGCCGCTTAGAATTGTTGTGAGGAGGGGGCCGCTTAAGATGAAAGGCCGCCTAGAATTATTGTGAGGAGGGGGCCGCTCAAGATGAAAGGCCGCCTAAGATTATTGTGAGGGGGGCCGCTTAAGATGAAAGGCCGCCCGCTTAAGATGAAAGGCCGCCTAGAATCATTGTGAGGAGGGGGCCGCTTAAGATGAAAGGCCGCCTAAGATTGTTAAGGAAGGCCGTTGAGGAATAGGCCGCATTTCCTTTTGGTTCTGTATCATTAAACGCTGCCCATTGATTTACCTATAGGACATTAATGACAAAAAGGCGGTCATATCACATAGCTATTTTTCCTACTTGTTCTCTCTCTTCATTATGACGGTGCTTATTTCAACAGGAAGCAAAGCTGTGAACGGAATTAAATGCCCGCTGCGCCTTTGAAGAAAAACCCAATAGGCCAGCGAGGCCGCCTAGGAACTAAGCCACTTAGGAAGGCCGCCGAAGATGGCCGCCTAGAAAAATTGTTTAAAAATTTCTATTTTTATTACCCATGGGCCTATTAACTGGTCCTATCAGATGCCCCCTACACTCCTTGAGCTTGTAGGTCCTGCACTAACCGAGCTGAAGGAGTGTAAAAAATTTTTAAGTAATATTGGGGGTAGGTTTATTACCTTGTGCCCGCCACTTAAAGCAGTGTATGCCCAATTTTTTGGGGGGGGAGACGCTCGTCAACTAGTTGGCAAGGCAAAAATTGAGCTAATGGAGCTGCACTAACGCAGGCTGAGAGATAGAGCCAACGAGGCTGCAATAAAACCGTTGAGGTCGATAGAGCCGATGAGGCAGAGCGGTAGAGCCGCTAAGGCTATAATAATTCCGCTAAGGTCGTAACGATGCCGCTGGGACAGAGGGATAGAGTCACTAAGGCTGTGATAGAGCTGTTGAGGTTGATAGATAGAGCTGGTGCTGATTCCAAAAGCATTAGGTGCCAAGCTGGCCTTGGGCCTTGGCTCGGGACCGCCTAGAATCCAAGTTTAAACCTTCGAGAATTTCTTATGCTGGCTCAGGGCATCCATGCCCTTTTTGGGTTATATGTTGAGGCCATTCGAAGCCAGCCCAAGGGGCGGCTGGGGCCTAACATAACTGTGGCCGCCTAGGACCAGCCCGAGGGCCGGCTGGGGGCCTGACATAGCTGTGGCCGCCTAGGACCAGCCCGAGGGCCGGCTAGGGGCCTAACATAACTGTGGCCGCCCAAGACCAGCCCGAGGGCCGGCTGGGGGCCTGACATAGCTGTGGCCGCCTAGGACCAGCCCGAGGGCCGGCTAGGGGCCTAACATAACTGTGGCCGCCCAAGACCAGCCCGAGGGCCGGCTGGGGGCCTGACATAGCTGTGGCCGCCTAGGACCAGCCCGAGGGCCGGCTAGGGGCCTAACATAACTATGGCCGCCCAGGACCAGCCCGAGGGCCGGCTGGGGGCATGACATAGCTGTGGCCGCCTAGGACCAGCCCGAGGGCCAGCAGGGGCCTAACATAGCTGTGGCCGCCCAGGACCAGCCCAAGGGCCGGCTGGGGGCCTAACATACTTGTGGCCACCTAGGACCAGCCCGAGGGCCGGCTAGGGGCCTAGGACATACTAGTGGCCGCCTAGGACCAGCCCGAGGGCCGGCTAGGGGCCTAACATACTTGTGGCCGCCTAGGACCAGCTCGAGGGCCGGCTAGGGGCCTAACATATTTGTGGCCGCCTAGGACCAGCTCGAGGGCCGGCTAGGGGCCTAACATACTTGTGGCCGCCTAGGACCAGCCCGAGGGCCGGCTAGGGGCCTAACATACTTGTGGCCGCCTAGGACCAGCTCGAGGGCCGGCTAGGGGCCTAACATACTTGTGGCCGCCTAGGACCAGCCCGAGGGCCGGCTAGGGGCCTAACATATTTGTGGCCGCCTAGGACCAGCTCGAGGGCCGGCTAGGGGCCTAACATAACTGTGGCCGCCCAGGACCAGCCCGAGGGCCGGCTAGGGGCCTAACATACTTGTGGCCGCCTAGGACCAGCTCGAGGGCCGGCTAGGGGCCTAACATACTTGTGGCCGCCTAGGACCAGCTCGAGGGCCGGCTAGGGGCCTAACATACTTGTGGCCGCCTAGGACCAGCTCGAGGGCCGGCTAGGGGCCTAACATACTTGTGGCCGCCTAGGACCAGCCCGAGGGCCAGCTAAGGGCTTTACATAGAGCTGATGGAGCTACACTGATGTCGCTGAGGATGAGAGATAGAGCCAACGAGGCTGCAATAAAACTGTTGAGGGCCTTTTGAACCCCGAAGGGCGACCTGAGGGTGCTTGGACCAGGCTCAGGTTCCTTTTGGACCCCGAAGGGTGACCCGAGAGTCGCTGTGATGGGACCATGCTCGGGAGCCTTTAACCCCGGAGGGTGACCTGAGGGTGCTTGGACCAGGCTCATGTTCTTTTGAACCCCGAAGGGTGACCCGAGAGTCGCTGTAATGGGACCATGCTCGGGAGCCTTTAACTCCGGAGGGTGACCTGAGGGTGCTTGGACCAGGCTCAGGTTCCTTTTGAACCCCGAAGGGTGACCCGAGAGTCACTGTGATGGGACCATGCTCGGGAGCCTTTAACCCGGAGGGTGACCTGAGGGTGCTTGGATCAGGCTCAGGTTCCTTTTGAACCCCGAAGGGTGACCCGAGAGTCGCTGTGATGGGACCATGCTCGGGAGCCTTTTATTGATGGAGCGAAAATAAAACCGCCTCGGGGGTTTCTTGGCCGGCCCGGGGTGTCTATGATCTCGGGACCACTAAAGTTATTTTGAAAATATTTCGGGGGTCGCTCGGCCAGTCCGGGAGTTTGACTCGGAGCCGCCGAGACCATAGGACTTGAACCTCCTCGGAGGTTTCTCACACCGATCCGGGGGTGTCCTTATGATCGCGGGGGTACCGAAAAACTACCTCGGCGGTCGCTTGGCTGGCTCGAGTGATTTTTTGAGAAATTGAATGAAAAAACTTCTTCTTTATTATTATTATTTTTTTGTATAGCATGGCCACAGGGGTTTAGCTCAGGGCCACTTAGGACACAGGGCTTGAACCTCCGGAGGTTTCTTGTGTCGGTCCGGGGTGTCTGTATCCCTTGGGGCGCTGAGGGGTTAGAAAGTCAAATAAAAAGAAATATGCTGGATTATATGAAAAGAAACTTTGTTCTCAGAGTGGGGCATACTTAGCTTTCAAGGCTTTTTGCCTTTGCATTGTGTTTGGTGTCGATTAAGGGCTTGGGAGCTTTTCTTTTGGAGAAATTGGTCCCCTGCTGCTGACCTGGGTACTTCAGCCCGCTAGTGGTCTATCCTCGCTTGGGCGTCATCACTTGTCCATTGCTGAGGATGCTAACTCTTCCCTCGTCAGATGTCCACCAGCATCATTTAATATATGAGGGTTTTTTTTTTTTTGGATACTCTCCCTATTAGTTTCTTCTGCCGCAGTCACAGTATTGGAATCTAGCGACTTTTGGTTTCAGATTCTTGGTTTTTTGAAGTGGTGGAGAAGTTGCAAAGACCTTTTTCCGAAATCTGGTTTCCCTCCCCAAGTAACTGGGAACAATCCTCAGAAGCCTTCAATTGCTCAAAATCTTCTTCGACGTTATGCATGTAAGGGAAATCCTTTGCAAGCTCTCCCACCTCCTCCACAAGCTTGTGTTTACGTACACTTGATTTGAGCTCATCCCGCTTTCGATCCAGAGGCTTACGTCCTGACTCCTCTTTCATAGCTTTTCGCCCTTGCGTAGTGTTTTTCCTTTGAAGGAATTGGTCACCCTCAGTGCTGAAGTCTGAGAGCAGCTGGAACCGAATCTGCAAGAGGGCTCAGGCTCGGTTTGGCTCTTGGGTGCAATAGACAAGAAGAGAGAGGAACAGAGAGGGTTTTGGTAGAGTCAGTAGTCGAAGCCTTTTATCTTCATCTTTCACCTTGCATTAATTGCATCAACACCTCTTGGCCTACTACCACCAGAAATTAAAATGCCTACAAATGCTTGGAGTGACGGGGTATGGATAATGTCCCAAGTTCGCCCCTTTTTGAAAATTATTCTTTTGATCATGTTGCAATCTACCTCTGACTGATTGTTGAACCTTTGACTAAGTTCTTCCAGCCGCCAGTGTTGTTCATCCAGATGCCTCCTCATCCCATGATTAAGGTCCTCTCAAGATGACTCAGGAGATGAGAAGAAGAAAGGAGACCGCAGTCTCTTGAAAGCTTCGCAGTGGCGGTGCTTAGATGAAGCTTGATGGCGATAAGCTTCTCTATAAGGAGATTTTCCGTAGGTGAATCTCTGACTAACTGGTGCAGCTATCACGAGCGATGTGAGAAGCTTGGGCTGCTGCTGAATGGCCACCGAGCGTTGCTTCTACGGCTTATGAACTGCTGCATTCAAGGCTTGAACTTGTTGATTGAGGATGGCCAGTTGGTTAATTAGAGCAGCTGAGGCTGGTGGTGAAGGAAGAGCAGAGAGAGTGGTCCTCTGCTGCTCAGTATGATGTGAATGCCCCCCGGCATGATTGGTGAGGACCTTCAGTATGCGCATCGCCACCATGGCTATATTAAAGGGGACAAAGGCTTATAGATCAGGAAGACAGAGCTTTCTTTCCTGCAGTGCGTGCCCCCCTTCCTGGCGCGCCAATCTGTTGATGCCCGGTCACTTTGAGTCGGCCTCCTTGAGCGTCGACCGTTCCCCCATAGAAATATCGAGCCCTTCCTTTGTCTTCAAAGCCTGCAAGAAGTCCCACGGCCGGGTATTCCGGCGGGGACCCTCCGACACTCAAGTTAGTGCTCTGGGCAACAGCCGTGAACTTGAGAAAGCTCGAAAGAGAAAGAGAGATCCGCCCAGAATGAGTATGTTCCCCTCTTTTTGAGTTACCTCTTACCTTCTTTATTCACCATTGTACTCTGTGTAGCTTGCTTGAGAAGTTTGAATCTTTGTCATCTAGTGGGAATGAGTCACGTGGGGCCTCATGATGGACCATGACTTTTTGGGCTCATTTAGTCTGAGTGGCTGAAGTGTCATGATGACTGAGTACTTTTGGTGGGTGAAATGTCAGGGCTGACATCTGTGAGGCCCAAATGCTACCACTTGTCAAGACTTTTATGATGAATGATAACTTTCGATAAGCTTACCTCTTAGTGGAATGTCAGAGCTTTAGGCGCCATCTCGTCAGAGACAGATGACCACTTAATTATCTCATTAAAGTAAGTGGCCATAATTTATTAATCCAGAAGATGACGTGATGAACAGTCACTGTAGGGCCCACGCGTGTCCGAGCTGGATGCCACTAAGGAAGGGCCGCTAGGGACTTAGGTCCGGCGAGGCCGTTATCGACTGAGGTCGGGGCCGCCTAGGACTGCTCGGGAGCCGCCAAGGGCCTCTTGGGATCACTGTGGCCGTCGGGATTGTTCGGACCTATGCACGCATGAGGCCGGCTAGGATGCTCGTGGTAGGAAATAGGGGCCGCTTGGGACCGGTGTGGCCACCTGGGAACGCTTGGAGCCGCCGTCATAGGAGTGTCGGGGGCCGCCTAGGATTGCTCGGGAGCCGCCTAGCTGGGAGAAGCTTTCGGGACCGCCTAAGATGAAGATGTCCCGAAGTTATTACGGAAGCACATTAACGTGCATGCATGGGGCCAAAAAGGGAGTCAATCGTGGCAACCATAAATGCACGTGGCCTTTATAAGACCATAAAAACCCCGGCACATAAATGCGATAGAGAGTCATCGTCGTGGTGGCATTTACAGTCTGAAACCAAAGCGCCTAGGATGACCGCCTAGAAAGGCCGCCTAGGATGGCCGTTGAGGAAGGCCGTTCAGGACTACCGCCTAGGATGGAAGGCCGCCTAGGATTGTTAAGGAGGGCCGTTGAGGAAGGCCGTGGAGGAAGAGGCCACTTAGGACTTCCTCCGCTGTCTCTTTCTCTTCGTGGTCCGTGACTTGACATTGAATGCTCTATTCTATTGAATGCCCTCTAATAAATGCCTTGGAGCGAGGGCCTTTATAAGACCTATAAATGCCTCGGCACATAAATGCCGTTGAGAAGGCCATCGAGGAAGAGGCCGCTTAGAATTGTTGTGAGGAGGGGGCCGCTTAAGATGAAAGGCCGCCTAGAATTATTGTGAGGAGGGGGCCGCTCAAGATGAAAGGCCACCTAAGATTATTGTGAGGAGGGGGTCGCTTAAGATGAAAGGCCGTCTATAATTATTGTGAGGAGGGGGCCGCTCAAGATGAAAGGCCGCCTAAGATTATTGTGAGGAGGGGGCCGCTTAAGATGAAAGGCCGCCTAGAATCATTGTGAGGAGGGGCCCGCTTAAGATGAAAGGTCGCCTAAGATTGTTAAGGAGGGCCGTTGAGGAATAGGCCGCAGGATTTCCTTTTGGTTCTGTATCATTAAACGCTGCCCATTGATTTACCTATGGGACATTAATGATAAAAAGCGGTCATATCACATAGCTATTTTTCCTACTTGTTTCTCTCTCTTCATTATGACGGGCGCTTATTTCAACAGGCAGCAAAGCTGTGAATGGAATTAAATGCCCGCTGCGCCCTTGAAGAAAGCGAGGCCGCCTAGGAACTAAGCCGCTTAGGAAGACCGCCGAAGATGGCCGCCTAGAAAAATTATTTAAAAATTTCTATTTTTATTACCCATGGGCCTGTTAACTGGTCCTATCACTTTTAGGTTCTAAACAAGATAGGTTCTAAAGATGATAACTTAAAAAAATATTGAGCTGGAGGCTTTGCCCACGTTGCTTTTTGGAAGGATTCAACAATTTCAACAAGTCTGATGGCATCTCACCAGGAGACTACAAAATACATTGTTGTTGCAATTGATAATTAAAATTTGACCATTAAACCTTGAAGACCCCACGAAAAAGGATCCAAACATGTGACCTCACTTGACAACGATTATTTGTTGACATTCGTCGTTGATACTCAGCATTTTTAGGCTGGATTTCTTTCCTAAAGCCATGATTAAGCGCCTTTGACTAAAATATTAATCTTTCATTGATTGCAATAATTATTCTATTTTTTAATATTGGCATCACTTATTTTCTTGACGATAAGTAACCATATATGATGACATTGTACCTAAGAATTTTTGTTTTTTTGTCCGTATAGATAATGTATCAAACAATGAAAGAGAAGGTATATAATACATTAGAGAAAGGTTATGTTAATGATGATTTAATCACTTCAAAGATCAAAAGCTTTTAAAAAATTGAAAGAAATTTACTTGTCATGATTATCCTTCAATAATTTAGGTGTTTTTTTTATTTATTTTGCACCCACTATGTATAGAACTATTAATTATTAACTACACACTTTCATAAAATTACATACCATCAATTTGCTAATAATTAATTTACATTGGCAAAAATTCATGTTGTTTTTTGAACTTTTCTTTTTTCCAAATATAGAAATTATATTTTCATTAGACACTAGGTTAGTAGTATTTTGCATATTTATACTTTCATGCAGAACAATTTAATATGGTAGATTTTAGAGAAAAAAAATTATCAAAAAATAAATAAAATTAATAAAAGATATGTATGATAGAGCAATAACTTGTTGAATATTACTACACGAGTTATCACTTACATTATGAAGGTTGGAGGTCTATATTTTGTTATTCAGAGCCGACGTTCTTGGGTGATGCACCAAAAACTTGAATGATGTCTTAAGCGAATGCAAGAGATGGTGCATAGGGCTATATGAAGTAGTGTTTTCAAAATACTATCCTCTCAACTTTGGGATCAGAAAGGCTTTCTTACCTATGGGCTTACAATTCACACATGAAAAAGTCTTTGCGCACTGCGCATGGTGCAGGACGAGCTCGCCATGCGTGAGTGTGCCAAGAGTGTTCTTGTTCTTTTCGCACCGTATACGTGACCACGTGCGCGCGATCAATCACTGCGCGTGATATACATGTTCCTACATGCACGCAGTGTAGAAAAAGTTTTTCTTTGTACATTATGCTTTTTGGGGACTTTGGTGCACTTCTATTACAATATATGCTTTTATTCCATAATTAACTCTTATTTATAAAAAGTGCTTGTTCGTAAAGGTATTTTCTTGTTTTTTCTATCTAATATCAATAGACATAATTGCACATGCAAACAAATAAAAGAAGAACCCAATAAAAAAATTAAACAAATCAAATACTCTTTTGTCTTATTTTTGAAAAAATGAAATTATTTACAAAAAAAAATATTTTTTAAAAAGAAAAATCTATGTATGCATCTCCTTCTCATCATAGTGTGTGTAAGAATTCTTTTATTTATTTACAAACAAATGGACCTTTGCAAGTTTCGTCCCCGTAGATAGAGCTTTTCAATATAAAATTTCTGCAATTTTTGCATTCACAAATAAATCCAGCTTCTCAAGTAGTTTATGTGCCACCATCTAATATGCCAAAAATGGATCATAGTTTAAATTGTAGCAATCAAGTTTTCTAGTATCCAACATAGACCTGGCATGTGACCTGCAAGAGACTAGAGATTGGATATTTTCTTATTTTCCTGATAAATTGGTTTGGAGGAGAAGGATGAGATGAATTACATTGCAGGTTTCTGAGTTGTGGGTCTACTTATATGCCTACCTCTTCTTAGTTGTCTACATTACATACCTTGTTGCTTTTCTTTTGGGCAAGAAAACAATTCGTAGATGGTGGAACAATCAAAGGATGTGGATGACTAGATAACTCACATTGTTCCTCTTCGCTATCATCCAATTTGCATTCAATTAAGTTGGCATATCCGCTTCCACTTTTAATGTGACCAACAAAGTCATGAAAGTTGAGTAAAGCATGCTATATGATAAGTGGATTTTTTATTTTGGTATAGCATCCCTGTACTTCATGCATTTGGTCACAACAACTATCTTAAATCTAAGTTCCTTCTTCATGGAGATACAAGGATCAAGGGGGTCTTTAATGAAATGTTCATGCAATTGTTCTTATCTGGATTTATTGCTACCAACTGCTAGCTTGTGTATGAGGTCATTTTTGAGAAAAGATGAAGGAAAGATGCCAAAAAATGTCATATTAACCTCAATTATGCTAGCTAGTTTTCCTTCACTTCATTGAATTTACAAATGATAGTAACATGTTGATGTTAAAAATTAATTTTTTTAATGCAGTCGAAGTAAAGGTTAGAGATTATGCAAGGAACTAGGGTGCAGACCAC
>UESW01002208.1:245286-263170 GCA_900491605.1 Calamus simplicifolius | reverse complement strand
ACTCCCAAAATATTTATGGACGGAAGCTATAAACATGGCATGTTACATCCTAAATAAAGCCTTAATTAGACCAATCCTTAAGAAAGCTCCCTATGAATTATGGCATAATAGGAAACCCAACATTAGTTATTTTCATGCATTTGATTGTCGATGTTTCATTCATAATAATGGTAAAGACAATCTTGAAAAGTTTGACACAAAATCTGATGAAGGTATCTTCTTAGGATATTCCACTTCTAGCAAAGCTTATAGAGTATTCAATAAGAAGTATTTAATTGTAGAAGAGTCAATTCATGTAGTATTGATGATATTTAGCATCAAGTTCTGAAAAGATAGATGATGAGGAAATACAAATTGCTTGAAAGAGATATTGAAAAAATTGAATGTAGATGTATCTTCAGATCATAACCAGAGCTAAGGATGATGACTTACTAAGGATGATGGTATTGATACTATTCATAATGATGTAGATCTACCTAGAGATTGGAGATATGCTTATGGTCATCCAAAGGACTTAATCATAGGCGATCCATCTCAAGGTGTAAGAACTAGATCGTCAATGAGAAATATCAATAATCATCTTGCATTTTATCTCATATAGAACCTAAACTATTGAGGAAGCCAAAAAGATAGTAATTGGATGTTAGCTATGCAAGAGAATTAAATCAATTTACTAGGAATAAAGTATGGACCCTAGTTGATAGACCCAAAGGTCATCCTGTTATAGGATCTAAATGGGTATTTAGAAATAAATTAGATGAAAATGACATTGTTATTAGAAATAAAGCTAGATTAGTTGCAAAGGATATAATCAGGAGGAAGGAATTGATTTTGATGAAACTTTTGCACTGTTGCTAGATTAGAGGCCATTAGATTGTTACTTGCATTTGCATGTCATATGAACATTAACTATTTCAAATGGATGTAAAAGTGCATTTTTAAATGGTTTATAAATGAGAAAGTTTTTGTTGAACAACCACCTGGTTTTGAAGATCATGAATTTTTAAATCATGTTTTTAAACTACACAAAGCACTTTATGGATTAAACAAGCACCTAGAGCTTGGTATGACAGACTAAGTAAATTTCTAATTAAAAATTTTTTTAGAGAAATGTTGTAAAACCCTATTTTTGAAAAGAAAAGATAAAGACTTATTGGTAGTACAAATCTATGTAGATGACATTGTATTCGGTGCTACTAACAATCTTCTTTGTCAAGATTTTGCAAAGTTAATGCAGGGCAATTTGAGATGAGCATGAGGGGAACTTAACTTCTTCCTTGGACTTCAAATCAAACAAGAAAGAGAGATTTCATCAACCAAACAAATACACTAAAGAAATTCTCAAGAAGTTTGGTATGGAATCAGTTAAACCTGGAACTCCTATGTCCTTCATGCAAACTCGATAAAGATGAAGATGGTAAGCAAATAGATCAAAATATTATAGAGATATGACTTGGTTCTCTACTTTATTTAACAGCAAGTAGACCTGATATTATTTGTTGTATGCTTATGTGCTAGATATCAGTCTGAACCTAAAGAATCTCACTTAATTGCTGTAAAAAATTCTATATATTTAATGGAACTAAAAATGTAGGATTATGGTATTATAGATTCAACATTAAATTTATTGCATATTCTGATTCTGATTTTGCTAGGTTATAAATTAGATAGAAAAAGTACAAGTGGTGCATGCCAATTTTAGTAGCAACTTAATCTCTTGGTTTAGCAAAAGCAAAATTCGGTTGCATTATCAACTGCTGAAGCTGAATATGTTGCAGCTAAAGTTGTGCAAATTCTTTGGATTAAGCGACAACTTGAAGATTATGGTATAAACCTGATAAAACTCCAATTAGATATGATAACACTAGTGCAATAAATCTGACTAAAAATCCTATTCAACACTCAAGAACTAAACACATTGAAATAAGACATCATTTCATTAGAGAACATATAGCTAATAATGATGTTTGTCTTGATTATGTATGTACTGATGAACAATTAGCTGATATATTTACAAAACCCTTAAGTGAAGAAAGATTTTGTTATTTTAGAGGAGAATTAGGAGTTTGTGATCCATCGGAATGATTTTAAATCTCCTAGGAATGACTATCTAGAATTCAATCATTTTCTTGAAAACTTTTTTGTGATTCTAAGAAAAATTTATCTAGAAATTTGAACCTCTTGATTTACCACATTCTAAGGAAGATTTATCCAAAATTTGATGATTTCTTGACAAGTTTCAGATTTTTTGAAACTCTCATTTTTTACTAAAATTGTCTTGAAGCCGACACCACTGATGTTGAAGTCGACTCTAGTCTTGTTTGCTCTCTGTCTGTGATTTTGGAGCCAACACCTGCCTTTGCGGAGCCGACTCTATTTTGGGCGCTGACTGTGTTAGCGACTTGGAGTCGACACCTCAACTTGCGGGAGCCACACCTTGTGGTTCAGTTTTGACTATTTTAGGACAGAGTCAACACCTCTTCATTTCTATTCGACTCCAAACCTTTCCAAAATCTTCTTCACTCATCCCAAAACCTAAAATCCCTCAAATTCATCTCTCCTAGCATCAAATGGAACCAAAATGCCACACATCAGCCTTTGGAGTGGCAATGACGACGGAAGGAGAACGACAAGGCGTCTGGCGAGACAGCCATCACCTAGCTCGTCTTCCACTTTGTCATCCTCAACTCCAAGCGCGATTCCTAGTCCATCCTCTCCCTAGATAGATCTCCTAGCTGGGAAGGTCATCACAATGGAAAGGAAGGTTGATTTTAGTTTCTTTGAGGCGGAAGGCTTCACATTAGGAAGGCAACTCAAGGAAATGGGTTGGGAAAATGTATGTTCTTTGGATGTCCCTACCTACCCAGCTCTAGTTAAGGATTTTTATCATAATTTAACAAGAGATGGAGGTATAATCAGTTATGTTAGAGGAACAAGAATTCATTTGACATCGAAAATATTAGGAAATTTATTAGAAATTTCGGTTGTTGGTTTGATTGCTAACTTCACAGTAAGAGAGGTGAAGCTCTATCTAGGATACTTGGTAGAGATATGACAGATTTGAAGAAGTTAGGGCAAACCAATTACCCTTGGAACTGAGGCTTTTACATAATATCTGCATTAGGATTCTATTCCCTAAAACTTAAAGATTCGAATATGTATTTGAGAGAGACATTGTTGTCATGGACTGTGTTGTTTCTGGTCAGCCCATAAACCTAGCTGGTATGATGATTGGATACATGGCCGAGGTGAGTAGTAAGAAAAGATCTACATTGCCTTATGGAGTGATATTAACTATGGCATTTCAAAGTCAAGATGTGAACATTTTGGATAATGAGCCTATGAAGAATCTAAGGCATACGGACTACTACAATAGTGCTACTCTACACCGTATGGGATTCTTGAAAGTTAATGGCCATTGGGAGAGAAAAGGGCATGTGGATGATAGGGCAGCTGAGGTTGAGACTGTAGTTCCTAGTTCCTCAGAGGCAGAACCATCTGTAAGGCACTCTTCACCAGGACCTAGCAGTTCAGCACCCCTAGCAGCACCAGCACCAGCCCCTACAACCTTTGCTCAAGTATCTTCTGGATTTTTGAGAGACAGTTAGAACAGCTTAAAGCATTATTTGTAGATCATGAAATCAAAATCAAGAATGAAGTTGAAAGTCAACTCTTGGGGATAAGACATCTTTATTATTCATTGGAAGAAAAAGTTAGTGGGATTGAGTCATCACTAAGCACATCTTCAGATGCCTTGAAGACTGACTTAAAGCTGATATTTGATAAAATCAAGGACATAGGAGGTGACTCAAACACCTACTCTAGATGTAATGCTGAACTTCAAGAGAAGGTTACATCTGCTGCTTCATTGGTTGAGAAGATGCTAAATAATTTCATGAAGATTCAAGAAATGGAATGGGACAGATCTTAGCTGAACTTAAGAAAATCTTGAGATGATCCATGTCCAAGCCAAGCCAATTCAACACTTATTCAATTAAGTCAATTTCAAGCTTTTTTTAGAATTTTAGTTTGTAATTAGGACAAATGATGTAGTTTGATGATGTATTTGGTAGTGACCGAATGAATGTTATATGAATGATGTAATGATGTAATGTTGTTTGACATTTTGTACTCAATGAATATTATATAAAGTCAATCTTGATTCTTGAATTTTGAATTTTGAGTTATTCAATTCGTATATTAATTTTTTATTTAAGCAATATCTACCCTCTTCTTAACCTTTTGTTGATAATAAAAAAGGGGGAGAAAGAGTGTATGTATATGCATGGAACTTGTTGACCCAATTATTGATTTTGATGATTAATAAAGGAATTGAGTATATTTATTTGATTACTAATAGATTTGATAAGTGTTTCAGGGCTTAAAATATTTGATTGATTTAAAGGCATTAAGAAATGTGTTTTGAATCAATTGCAAAATATAAGTTTCAAAGTTTCAGAGCCTGGAGTCGACACCTAGGAATGCTGGAGCCGACCCCATGGCCAGTCAAATATTCTTCTGATTTTTGATACGGTCCGGAGCCGACACCTAGAGTTTCGAGCCGACACCCAGAGTTTCGGAGTCGACACTTACAGTGTCTGGAGCCGACTCCGATGCGGGGACAGAACGTTTGATTTTTGACTACCTCGGAGCCGACACTTACAGTCTTTTGGAGCCGACACCTAAGTATGGCGAGCCGACACCTAACTTTTTCGAGCCGACTCCTCGACGAACTCAGAACTTTCTATTTTTGGATAAACGACTTGGAGCCGACACCTGAAAAGTTGGAGCCGACTCCAACCTATCTGGAACGAAATTTTAAAATGCCAGATCAGCTCTAACGGTAATATTTTCTTTTACCTAACTTCTAACGGATATATTTTGTTTGGAAAAACTTTCTAGGTACATTCCAACGGCTAGTTTTCTCACCAAAAATGGATTAAAGGAAATCTATAAAAGGGGAGAAAGCTCGTTTAAAAAAATAACGAAAAAATCAGAGTGAATACAAATCAAAAATCCGAGAAGTCTTGAGCCTGAAATCAAAGAGAAAAGTATTCAAACTCAAATCCTTCCACTCCAAAAAGCTCAAAGAGAAATCCAAGGCGCTCATATTGAAAAATCGGAGGATTCCCAAAATAGAAGAAAAGCTCTGTTTTCTCAACTTCTCATCTGCAACATTTGCAACGAATCAAAGCTGAGGCCTGATTCAACATCTCCAGAGAGAAGAGGAAAAGAAGAAAAGAAGAAAAGCTCAAATCCAATAATCTTCAAAACAGGCTTTTCTAACCTTGCTTATTCATTTTGAATATTCGCTCATTTGAGGAGCTTTGTATTATTGAAAAACATTATTCTTTCTTGTTTGTGCTAGTTCTATCAAGGGGATTGAACTAGTGGAGGTAGTATACCTCGGGTCAAGCTAGATTAGCTTGAGTTTAGGGTTTTGTGCTGGTGAGCCCGAAAACCGGCTGGGTTCGTTGTGATCCCTGGGAAACAACAAGTTTGAGTTGTGATCTTGTAAAACAACTCGACTGTAATCAAGAGGATTATAGTGTGGACCCAAGTGGATCTTGGGAGTGGACGTAGGTGTTGGATACACCGAACCACTATAAAACCTTTGTGTTTGCCGTGCTTTGATTATCTCTTTCTCTATCTCCTTGGTTGTACTTAACATTCGCATTGCATTTATCTATCTCCAAGCACATAGTTTTAAAAGGTTAAAATTTTTAAAGAACCCAATTCACCCCCCCTCTTGGGTTGCCATCTGGGCCAACAATTGGTATCAGAGCAAGTGCTCATTGTTTATTTGATCACACGATCAAGAGCTAAAGATCCAAATGGCAGCTCAAGTTGGATCTTCATTTGCTGAAGGTCATTCTACAAATAGACCTCCCTTGTTTAATGGTTCCAACTATTCATATTGGAAAGCAAGAATGAGAATATTCATTCAAGCTTCAGATTATGAATTGTGGAGTGTTATAATTAATGGACCTAGCACACCCACACACGTAGTTGATGGTTCTATTGTTCCTAAGCCCGAAAGGGATTGGAATGAGAATGATAGGAAAATGGCTCAGCTTAATGCTAAGCCATGAATGTTTTATATTGTTCATTAGATGCAACGAATTTAATCGTATCTCTACATGTAATTCCGCAAAAGAGATATGGGATAGATTAGAGGTTACCCATGAGGGTACAAATCAAGTTAAAGAATCTAAGATAAATATTCTTGTTCATAAGTATGAATTATTCAGCATGGAACAAACTGAAACTATAGCATGCATGTATACTAGATTCACCGATATTGTAAATGGTTTGAAAAGTCTAGGTAAGATTTATACTAATTCTGAACTTGTTCGCAAAATTCTTAGGTCACTTCCAAGGACTTGGGAAGCAAAGGTGACAGCAATCCAAGAAGCCAAGGACCTCAACACTTTACCCTTGGAGGAGCTACTTGGATCACTAATGACCCATGAGTTAACCATGAAGCAGCACATAGAGGAAGATGTTAAAAAGAAGAAGACTATAGCTCTTAAGGCTGCAGAAAGTGAGGAGAGCTGCAGTGATAATGATGATGATGATGAGACTGCTCTTCTAGCTAGAAAATTCAAAAAATTCATGAGAAGAAAGAGACCCTTCCACAAGAAGAAATCTGGAATTAAGATGGAAGGAGAAAGAGAAAAGGACAAAGACAAGGACAAAGAGAAAGACCCCTTAATTTGCTATGAGTGTAAGAAACCGGGGCACTTTAGATATGATTGTCCTCTACTAAAGAAAGCCTACAAGAAGAAGAAGAAAGCCTATGTTGCAACCTGGAGCGACAGCGATGAATCCTCTTCAGAGGAAGATCAAAAAGAAGTTGCAAACATTTGCTTTATGGCAAACGACGACAACGAGGTAAGTTCTGAAAACCCTTGTGATGATTTTGCATTTGATGAATTGTTTGAAGCTTTTAATGAACTAGTTGATGATTTTAAAGTTTTAAAAAGGAAATACAATTTCTGAAAAATGATAATTCAATTCTCATTAAAGAAAAAGATAATCTTACTAATGAGATTAAGATGCTGAAATCTGAAAATAAAATTTGACAAAAGAAAAAGAGTCAATTTCCAATGAAAATGATAAATTAAAGAAGGAAGTTGATAAATATAAGAATATTGTTGATAAATTTACTTATAGTTCTGAAAAACTTAATTTATTATTAGGTAATCAAAGAGCTATATTTGATAAGGCTGGATTAGGATATAGACCTAACATAAAACAAAAATTTGTCAAAAACTTCTTTAGAAAA
The DNA here is from genome assembly GCA_900491605.1 of Calamus simplicifolius. Lineage (NCBI taxonomy): Eukaryota > Viridiplantae > Streptophyta > Magnoliopsida > Arecales > Arecaceae > Calamus > Calamus simplicifolius. Next base: position 255,882 of record UESW01002208.1, on the reverse strand, counting down.
GAACAAAATAGAGATAGTGTTACATGTCATTATTGTAACAAGAAAGGCCATAAATCCTATGAATGTAATGTGAGAAACAGTAACAAAATTTAAGTAGTAAAGGAAAGAAAATATGGGTTCCCAAAGGAACAATCTTTTATGCTACTAACCATGAAGGACCCAAGAAGGCTTGGGTACCTAAATATAAGACTTAATTATTTTTGCAGGAGTGTCTTGCGGCCAAAAGATCAAAGCGAAAGTGGTATCTCGATAGTGGCTGCTCAAGACACATGACGGGTGACAAGGATCAATTCATCACCCTTGAAAGCAAAAGAGGAGGAGTTGTTACGTTTGGTGACAATGGCAAAGGCCAAATCATGGGGTTTGGTAATATTCAAATAACTCCCTCCACATATATTGAAAATATTTTATATGTCAATGGTTTAAAACATAATCTAATTAGTATTAGCCAATTATGTGATAAAGGTTTTAAAGTATCATTTGAAGCATCTATCTGCACTGTTTCTAATCCCATTGATAATAGCATTATTTTTATTGGAAATAGAAATGGCAATGTATACTTGATTGATTTAGACAATTTGTCTACTAGTAATCATTGCTTAGTTGCTAATAATGCTAATATGAATGAGATTGGTTGGTTATGGCATCGTAGATTAGGTCATGCAAGCACACACCTAATTTCAAAATTAATAAGAATGGATTTAGTAAAAGGACTTCCACAACTAGATTTTGAAAATAACAAAATTTGCGATGCATGTCAATTTGGAAAACAAACTAGAAACTCTTTCAAAACTAAAAATATTGTTTCCACTTCTAGGCCACTTGAACTACTTCACATGGATCTTTTTGGACCTACTAGAACCACAAGTCTAGGAGGAAAGAAATATGGTCTTGTGATTGTAGATGATTACTCTAGATACACTTGGGTATTATTTTTAGCTCATAAAGATGAGACCTTTCCATTGTTTTTGAAATTCTTCAAAAAGGTCACAAATGAGAAAAATAACACCATAGTGTCTCTTAGAAGTGATCATGGCACTGAATTTGAAAATCATCTATTTGAAAACTTTTGCATAGAAAATGGCATCCATCATAATTTTTCAGCACCTAGAACACCACAACAAAATGGAGTAGTTGAAAGAAAAAATAGAACCTTAGAAGACATGGCCCGTACCATGCTATGTGAAAGCAACCTACCAAAATACTTTTGGGCGGAAGCTATAAACACGGCATGTTACATTCTTAATAGAGCTTTGATTAGGCCAATCATTAAGAAAACTCCTTATGAACTATGGAACAATAGAAAACCAAACATAAGCTACTTTCATGCATTTGGTTGTAAATGTTTCATTCATAATAATGGTAAAGATAATCTAGGAAAATTTGATGCAAAATCTGATGAAGGCATTTTCTTAGGATATTCAACATCTAGTAAAGCCTATAGAGTGTTTAACAAGAGAAACTTAATTGTAGAAGAATCTATTCATGTAATTTTTGATGAATCTTTAGCATCTAGTTCAGAAAATTGATGATGAGGAAGATACAAACATTCTAGAAAGAGACATTGAAAAGTTAAATATTGATGTATCTTCAGATCATGAACAAGAAGCTAAAGATAATGATTCCCCTAGTGTTGATGTTGTTGATGCAAATCATAATGATGTAGATCTTCCTAGAGATTGGAGATATGCCTATGGTCATCCAAAAGAATTAATTATAGGTGATCCATCTCAAGGAGTAAGAACTAGATCATCAATGAGAAACATCAATAATCATCTTGCATTTGTATCTCAAATTGAACCTAAAACTATTGAAGAGGCAGAAAAAGATAATAATTGGATGTTAGCCATGCAAGAAGAATTAAATCAATTTACTAGGAATAATGTCTGGACTCTTGTAGATAGACCTAAAGATCATTCTGTTATAGGATCAAAATGGGTATTTAGAAATAAATTAGACGAAAATGGCATAGTAATTAGAAACAAAGCTAGATTAGTCGCAAAAGGATATAATCAAGAAGAAGGAATTGATTTTGATGAAACTTTTGCACCTGTAGCTAGACTAGAAGCAATTAGATTATTACTCGCATTTGCATGTCATATGCATATCAATTTATTTCAAATGGATGTTAAAAGCGCATTTTTAAATGGATTTATAAATGAGGAAGTTTTTGTTGAACAACCTCCTGGTTTTGAAGATCATGAATTTCCAAATCATGTTTTTAAATTGCACAAAGCACTATATGGTTTAAAACAAGCACCTAGAGCTTGGTATGAAAGATTAAGTAAATTTTTGATTGAAAATGACTTTATAAGAGGAAATGTTGATAAAACACTATTTTTGAAAAGAAAAGACAAGGATTTATTAGTAGTACAAATATATGTTGATGATATTGTATTCGGTGCTACTAACAATCTGTTATGTCAAGAATTTGCTAAGTTAATGCAGGGTGAGTTTGAGATGAGCATGATGGGAGAACTCAATTTCTTCCTAGGACTTCAAATCAAGCAAAGCAAAGAGGGAATTTTCATCAATCAAGCAAAATACACAAAAGAACTTCTCAAGAAGTTTGGAATGGAGTCAATCAAACCACTTGGAACACCTATGAGCCCTTCATGCAAATTGGACAAAGATGAAGATGGTAAGAAAGTAGATCAAAAATATTACAGAGGTATGATCGGATCTCTTCTTTACTTAACAGCTAGTAGACCAGATATCATGTTTGCTGTTTGTCTATGCGCTAGATTTCAATCTGAACCTAAAGAATCTCACTTAATTGCTGTAAAAAGAATCTTAAGATATTTAAGTGGAACTAAAAATGTAGGTTTATGGTATTCTAGAGACTCAACATTAAACTTGATTGCATATTCTGATTCCGACTATGCTGGATGTAAATTAGATAGAAAAAGCACAAGTGGTGCATGTCAATTTTTAGGATGTAACTTAATCTCTTGGTTTAGCAAAAAGCAAAATTCGGTTGCATTATCAACTGCTGAAGCAGAATATGTTGCAGCTGGAAGTTGCTGTGCTCAAATCCTTTGGATTAAGAGACAACTTGAAGATTATGGCATAACACTTGATAAAACTCCAATTAGATGTGATAACACAAGTGCAATTAATTTAACTAAAAATCCAATTCAACATTCAAGAACAAAACACATTGAAATTAGATATCACTTTATAAGAGAACATGTAGCTAATAATGAAATTTGTCTTGATTATGTTAATACTGAAGAACAATTAGCTGATATATTTACAAAACCTTTGAGTGAAGAAAGATTTTGTTATCTTAGAGGTGAATTAGGGATTTGTGACCCTTTGGAATGATTTTGAAACTCTAAGGAATGACTATCTAGATTTCTATTAATTTCTTGATATTTCTTTCATAATTTTAAGGACAAATTATCTAGTCATCTGAGCAATTTGTTCCTCATATTCCAAAGATTTTTTCAAAATTTTATTGAACCTATTGTGACAAGTTTCAGTTGTTTGAATCTCAGTTATTTTTCTCTGAAACTGTCAGTGGAGTCGACACCTCAGTTTGAGGAGTCGACACCTTGTCTGTGTCGCTCTCGGTCCCTGACCTTGGAGCCGACACCCGTATAAGTGGAGCCGACTCCAGTTCGAGCGCTGACTGTGTTAGCGATTTGGAGTCGACACCCGACTTTGCGGGAGTCGACACCTGGGGGTCCCAAATCGACTTTATTAGGGCAGAGTCGACACCTCGTCATTTCATTCTTTTCAAATCTTAACCAAACTCTTCCCAAACTCTCTCAAAGCCTCCCCATCTCTAATTCCACCCTATTCAAGCCTTCCTAAGGATCTAATGGCACCTAAGAGGAGAGGATCAGTGCTTGGAGTGCCCGTAGCAACCGAAAACGATCGGCGAGATGACCCGTGCGCGAGCCGTCTCCGAGTGATTCCTCTTCAACTGCTTCGGACAATCCAGACCCTTCATCTCCTCAGGTAGATACCCTAGCAGGGAGAGTGATAACAATGGGTAGGAAAGTTGATTTCGAGTTCTTTCAATCCGAGGGCTTCTCTATTGGGAATCAAATCAAGGAACTAGGCTGGGATAAAGTGTGTTCTCTAGATGTTCCTACATATCCAGCTCTTGTCAAGGAATTCTATTTCAATCTGTCGAGAGGTGATGGTGGAATCGTGAGCTCAGTCAGAGGTAAAAGGATCCATCTCACTTTTCAGAAATTAGGAAACCTCCTTAGCATTCCCATTACTGGATTAGTTGCCGACATCCACAGTGAGAGGTCAGCCGCTCTATCGAGGATGTTAGGGAGAGAAGTTACAGAATTTGAGGAGATTAGGGCTAACCAACTGCCCTTGGAATTAAGATTACTTCACAATATTTGCAGTAGAATATTATTTCCAAAAACGGTCGATTTGAGTATGTCTCCGAGCGAGACATTGTTGTGATGGACAGTGTGTTGACCAGTCAACCCATAAATTTAGCTGCAATGATGATATTTTATATGGCTGAGGCTGGAGGGAAAAGAAGATCATCCTTACCCTACGGCATGGTGCTAACTATGGTTTTCAGGAGCCAAGGTGTTGTGATATTAGACAATGAACCTTCTAAGAATCTCAGGCATACTGATTACTACAGTTTGGCCACCTTGCATCGGATGGGATTTGTTAAGATCAACGGGCAATGGGAAAGGAAAGGCAGCTTGGATGAGAGAGCCCCTGAACCTAGACCTTCTGCATCTTTTGAGGCTGGACCATCTGTGAGGGTTCCCTCTCCGCAGCCTAGCAGTCCTGTTCCTGCCCCTGCACCCGCTCAAGTTCATGTTCAGTCATCCACTTCATCAGTTGGTTTTTCAGACCTTCAATTGGAGCAACTCAAAGGATTGCTTGCTGCTCAGAAGGATGAATTGAAGACTGAGTTTGATAATAAGTTTATGAATCTTAAAGAAACCCTTTATTCCCTGGATGATCGCATTGGCAAAATAGAATCAACTCTTAGTTCATCTGCGGATTCCTTAAGTAATGATCTGAAAAATATATTTGAAGAACTTAAAGATATCTGTGGAGATTCTGAGACCTACTCCAAGTGCAATGCCGAGCTTCAAGATAAAATCATGACTGCTTGCTCTTTTGTTGATAGAAGATTGAAAGAATTTGTAGCTACTCAAAGTGAAGGAATGGGAAAGATTTTAGATCATTTAACAAGAATCATTAGAACCAATTTGTAATTTTCATGTAATGAAGTCTAAGTTTTTTTTTTTTGTATTTGATGTTTGAAATGAAAGTTTAGTTTTGATGTAATGAAAGTAGTTTCTTTTGTAATACTTGACCTTTGATGAAATGAAATTATTTTGATCTATCAATTTTATCATTTGACTTAACTCTTCTACTTTTTGTTGATTACAAAAAAGGGGGAGAAAGTTATGTCGTATATGCATTGATTAGTTATGTTTGATTGATATTTGAATTGTTAAATAAATTATGGACATGATATAATAAGTGAAATTGATATAAATGAATTCTAAGTATCAAACATGTAAAGCAAAAGGAAAAACAATTAAATTTGAACTTCATAGGGGGAGCTACCTACTTGTGAGGATCACTTCCTTAAAATTTTGATTTAAGAATCCTATGCATATACTCAATGTTTTTATAATCATCAAAAAGGGGGAGATTGTTGACCCAATTATTGATTTTGATGATTAATAAAGGAATTGAGTATATTTATTTGATTACTAATAGATTTGATAAGTGTTTCAGGGCTTAAAAATATTTGATTGATTTAAAGGCATTAAGAAACGTGTTTTGAATCAATTGCAAAATATAAGTTTCAAAGTTTCAGAGCCTGGAGTCGACACCTAGGAATGCTGGAGCCGACCCCATGGCCAGTCAAATATTCTTCTGATTTTTGATACGGTCCGGAGCCGACACCTAGAGTTTCGGAGCCGACACCCAGAGTTTCGGAGTCGACACTTACAGTGTCTGGAGCCGACTCCGATGCGGGGACAGAACGTTTGATTTTTGACTACCTCGGAGCCGACACTTACAGTCTTTTGGAGCCGACACCTGAGTATGGCGAGCCGACACCTAACTTTTTCGAGCCGACTCCTCGACGAACTCAGAACTTTCTATTTTTGGATAAACGACTTGGAGCCGACACCTGAAAAGTTGGAGCCGACTCCAACCTATCTGGAACGAAATTTTAAAATGCCAGATCAGCTCTAACGGTAATATTTTCTTTTTACCTAACTTCTAACGGATATATTTTGTTTGGAAAAACTTTCCAGGTACATTCCAACGGCTAGTTTTCTCACCAAAAATGGATTAAAGGAAATCTATAAAAAGGGGAGAAAGCTCGTTTGAAAAAAACGGAAAAAAATCGGAGTGAATACAAATCAAAAATCCGAGAAGTCTTGAGCCTGAAATCAAAGAGAAAAGTATCCAAACTCAAATCCTTCCACTCCAAAAAGCTCAAAGAGAAATCCAAGGCGCTCATATTGAAAAATCGGAGGATTCCCAAAATAGAAGAAAAAGCTCTTGTTTTCAACTTCTCATCTGCAACATTTGCAACGAATCAAAGCTGAGGCCTGATTCAACATCTCCAAGAGAAGAGGAAAAGAAGAAAAGAAGAAAAGCTCAAATCCAATCATCTTCAAACAGGCTTTTCTAACCTTGTTATTTATTTTGAATATTTGCTCATTTGAGGAGCTTTGTATTATTGAAAAACATTATTCTTTCTTGTTTGTGCTAGTTCTATCAAGGGGATTGAACTAGTGGAGGTAGTATACCTCGGGTCAAGCTAGATTAGCTTGAGTTTAGGGTTTTGTGCTGGTGAGCCCGGAAAACCGGCTGGGTTCGTTGTGATCCCTGGGAAACAACAAGTTTGAGTTGTGATCTTGTAAAACAACTCGACTGTAATCAAGAGGATTATAGTGTGGACCCAAGTGGATCTTGGGAGTGGACGTAGGTGTTGGATACACCGAACCACTATAAAACCTTTGTGTTTGCCGTGCTTTGATTATCTCTTTCTCTATCTCTTGGTTGTACTTAATTGCATTGCATTTCATCTATCTCCAAGCACATAGTTTTAAAAGGTTAAAATTTTTAAAGAACCCAATTCACCCCCCCCCCTCTTGGGTTGCCATATGGGCCAACAGAAACTTATATGCATAGAACTTAAATGTTAAATGGAATTAATGTTAAATGGAATTAAAATATGCATGAGGAGAAAGAATGTATATGCATTGAATTTAGATAAACTTAAAATAGTTATAGTATGCATATACATAGGGGGAGCTACCTCATTGAGGAGTAACTTAACTTTGAATTTACATATTTTGATAATTATGCATTAATTAATTATACATATATTCAATGTTTTGTCATCATTAAAAAGGGAGAGATTGTTGATCCACTTATTGATTTGATGATCAACAAAAGCCATGAGTATATTTCTTATGTTACTAATAAAATTGACAAGTGTTTCAGGAATTTAGAAAGGTTAAATATTCAAATGTTATATAAAAAGGGCTTTGAATCAGTTTTAATGGTATATGTCAAGTTTAGAACTTGGAGCCGACACCCACAGTTATTAGAGCCAACTCCAGAGCGTATCGGAACAGCTTAACACTTTTGGCACAGTTTAGAGTCGACACCTAGAAAGTTAGAGCCGACTCTAACCTGAGATACAGAGAACTGTGTTTTGCTTTAGAATTTAGAGTCGACACCTGTGGATTTAGAGCCGACTCTAACCTAAGAATAGAGACTATTTTTTTTTCGAAATTCTGCTAGAGCCAGCACCCAGAAAATTAGAGCTGACTCTAGCTCGCGATGTGTCGACATCACAGATTCTCGGAGCCGACTCTACGATGATTTTTATTACTATTTTGGAAACCCGACTTAGAGCCGACACCTGAAAAGTTGAAGCCGACTCCAACATGTCAGAGTCGATTTTCAAATTTATCAGAATCAACTCCAATGGTCATATTTCTTCACCTACTCTTCAACGGCTCTATTTCTTTGCATGAGGAACTAATCCAAGTACATTTCAACGGCTATTTTTCACCAAATCATGAATTAAGAAAGATTATAAAAAGTGGTTCCGACCGTTCAAAAATAAAAGAGAAGAAAATGAAAAAGAAAAAGAGAGAAATCAAGAAATTTCAAAGAGGAAATCTCTGTATCCATGCCTAACTGCTATAAAGAGATAGAAGAGAAATCCAAAAGCCTTCCAAGATCAAATACGAAGGATTTCCAACGATTTGAAGAAGAAAAGCAAGAGCCCTAAATCTTCAACCTTCTCTTCACCGAGTCTTTTTCAAGAATCGGAGTTCAACCTTTGATAGTTTATTCAGAAGAGAAGAGGAAAAGAAGAAAAGCTCAACTTCAAATAGCTTCAAAACATGCTTTTTTATTCTCATTTTACTCATATTGTTTATTTGCTCATTTGAGGAGCTTTTAATTCGCTGTAAATACATATTTGAGTTGTTTGTTCTCTGATTCAATCAGGAGGATTGAATCAGTTGAGGTAGTTGACCTCTGGCAAGCTAAAGATTAGCTTGTGTTAGGTTTTGTGCTGGTGAACCTATGAAAACTAGCTGGGTTCGTTGTGACTCCGGTGTAAAACAATAAGTTCGAGTTGTGATCTTGCAAAACAACTCAGCTGTAATCAGGGTGATTATAGTGGTACCCAAGAGTTGCTTGGGAGTGGATGTAAGTGTAGCTAACACCGAACCACTATAAACCTCTTGTGTTTGTCGTGCTTATCTTTCTCTCTCTCTCTCCTTTTACATTGTGCTTAGCATTTATTGCATCACTTCACTTATGCACATTTATCTTGTGAAATTGGTTTTAAGTGTAAAATTTTAAAGAACCCAATTCAATCCCCCCCTCTTGGGTTGCCATTTGGCCCAACAGCTTTGCATTCTTAGCACCTCTCTCATTGCATGTATCTTTGCATACTATCACTTTGTGAAATTGATTAAGCGCCAAAATTTTTTAAGAACCCAATTCACCTCCCCCTCTTGGGTTGCCATCTGGGCCAACATAAAGGTCCTTAACCTTTGCACATACACATGACCATTCAATGCTAACTGTTTCATGTATAAATTTCTTTGAGTTTGATGGAACCTAATAGTTTCTTAGTTCAAAAATTTTCCTAATTCTTTGGCTTAAGGTAGAGATGGATTGGAGTTCAACATTAGTAGGCTTAAGATAATAGGCTATCATAAAGCAAGTTTTTAGGATTCTTATCATAGAATTATAAAAAATTTTAGAATATAAATTGAGGAGTCTAACAATGATTTTTTTTTTGAAAATCACGCTTTGATTCCATCCCTTCAAGAATTTCATTTAATGCCTTTAAACTCTTATATCATCTTCTTATATATATTTTTAGACTTTTCTTTATTTACGGCATTACCCATGAATAATCTAATTATAAAATTTGCTTAGATTGAGAGATAAAAGTTTTCTTTAAAAACTTTATTGGTGTAAAAGAGAGGAGTTTTATGATTTTAAGATAATGATCGTAACGTTTAAAGATAAACATTGATATTGGTTTTTATTTTTTTATGTATATCTCTATTATTTTATTATGTTTGCAAACACTTGGGTTTTAACGCAAGTGCTAAATAGTGAAGATTTTTTTTATTTTCGATTCAACTAATTAGGAATTTAAAATTCAGCAACTAAAATAATATCAATATTTTTTCACGTGCTTGACACGTGTAGAATCCAACGAGCAAAGATTTTAATTTTATATCATTAATTTAATACTAATTCTTAGTTTAGGATAATTTTGAAACTATTTATGGATTTAAAATGATTTTAGTCATGCCTACATCCGTAAGGATACATTGAAGGAAACCGCACTACAAGAAAATACTGAAATTGCGACGCAAATTTAGCGACGCAAAATTGCGTCGCTAAATTGCGACCACTTTGCGACGCCTTTGTGACAACAAAATATTGCGACGCATTAGCGACTCATCAGCGACTCAATTAACCAAAAAATCCAAAAAAATTATATTTTAATATTGCGACGCAAATATTGCGTCGCAATATTTTTAAATTAATTTTTTATAAAATAAAATATCAATAAAAAATATTGCGACGCAATATTTGCGTCGCAATGTTTTTAGCAGAATTAAGAAAATTAAATTTTTAATATTGCGACGCAAATAGTGCGTCGCAATATTTTTAAATTAATTTTTTATGAGGTATAATAGTATTAAAAATATTGCGACGCAAATATTGCGTCGCAATATTTTTAGCAGAATTAAATATTTTAAATTTTTAATATTGCGACGCAAATAGTGCGTCGCAATATTTTAAATTAATTTTTTATGAGGTATAAATAGTATTAAAAATATTGCGACGCAATATTGCGTCGCAATATTTTTAGCAGAATTAAATATTTTAAATTTTTAATATTGCGACGCACATATTGCGTCGCAATATTTTTAAATTAATTTTTTATAAAATATAAATATCAATAAAAATATTGCGACGCAATTTTTGCGTCGCAATGTTTTAAATTTTAATATTGCGACGCGAATATTATGTCGCAATATTTTTAATTAATTTTTAATGAATTATAAATATCATTAAAAA
>UESW01002208.1:226486-239456 GCA_900491605.1 Calamus simplicifolius | reverse complement strand
AAAGATGCGCGGACAGTGGTGAAGCCAGGCATGTGGGCTCCACGCACATAGTTTGCCATGGATGTCCTCATGCATGCACAGGACCAGTGAGTGCAACGCGGCCGCCATGAAGGGCTGCCGGGAGCCGGGGATGAACTGAAGTCGGGCTGCTGTTGGAACTTCACTGAGTCGAGAACTGAAGCTATAACTCGGGAGGCGGCTAGGAGACCCGAGATGGGTTGACGTCATCGGCTGCCTGGGAGGCCGAGACGAGGTTGGTGTCAGCGTTTCGGCCCATGTGATATATGATTAATTTATCATTTATTTATTCTAAATGATAATTATAATATCTGATTTTATCAGATATTTAAATTTAAGTGATAATGATGGTTTAATAAAGCTAATTTTCTATTGGTTCATTTTAGGAAGTTGTAACATCTCTGATGGAAAGAGAAATTTAATGTATCAGATTGGTCCTCTCTCTCCTATATATAGTCTGTTTGACTATCAAGACGAAGAGAATTAGGAAAGAGGGAGAAACTAAATCTCGATTCTCATCAACAAATATCAATGGATCAAGGTACGCATTCTTGGTTTATATTTTTATGTAAAAATTATTTATTCTAAAATCTTGACTATTATATTTATTAAAGAAAATCCTTATATGTGGTATCAGAGCCTTAATTGAAGAATTTATGATTTTTTTATTATGAATAAGGTTATTAAAATAGTATAGCGTAAGATGATCGTCCTACGATTCAAAGGTCCTACAATTTCAATCAATCGTTGCCCCTCTATTTTTCTTTCCTTTTTATATATCCCAGCCGTTTCTCATTTCTTCCGTCGTGAGGTTTGCGTGCATGAAGGACCAGCCTCCAGGAAGTGGGATTGGTCCAGGCATTAAAGAGAAAAACGTGGGATTTAATGTTAAGAACCTTGTTTTAAGGAGGCAATAAGGAGCGTGGCGGTTTTGGTGAAAGAAAAAAACGTGGGATTTAATGTTAAGACGTTGCTGTTAAAGAGCTCAAGAGCGCTCGGTGTCGTCCGATGAGGATCGATTGTGATGCACCCAGCATCACTCGAGCGAAAAACGTGGGATTTAATGTTAAGGTTAAGGAGCGTGGCCGGTGAAGGAAAAAAACATTGCAAGAGCGAGCTGGTGTCGTCCGATGAGGATCGATTGTGATGCACCCAGCATCACTCGAGCGCGGTTATCCTCATTGCTCCGATTTTACTGTGAGAAGGTTCGTACCCTCAACCTCGGGCTCACGCAGCAAGCTGTTAAACCTACGCGCTTGCCAACTGCGTGACATTACCTTGGTTTCATGGAATCCCACGTAACAAAGGAAACGTACGTGGGAGAAATAAAAATAAAATAAAATAAAATAAAAACCATCAGATTTAAGGATAAGGATATTACTATTCCATCAATTTAATCTTAACAACAAAAGATGAAAGTGCAGAATATTTCTTTTCTGAGAAGATTCTCCTAAAATTTATGTTTTACTCTCTAATATTTATAAGATTAATATTTTAAAATAATAATAATAATATTATTATTATTACAGTAAAATATGTGGGTACATAATAATAATAATAATTTATTATTTATTCACAGTAAAATTATAGTGATTATGTATCATTAATACGTATTTTGTATTCACGCATGATATTATCATTAATTAAATTTGATGTCTATATTATGTAATTTGTTAGTCACAAAGTGGCCAAATTTGAAGGTTTATAGATATCAAATTTAATTAAATAATTCAATTACTCGTAATTATGTGATGCTTATAAATTAATGACATAATTGTTTAATTGTTATGAGTATATTGAAGTTCATTGATTATAAATATTTAAGGGTCGCCCAAAGGTTGACTAGTCATTTATAATCTATGGACATGATGTGGTCAATTAATATGCTTGGTTAGGTATGTTTAGCATATCCAAAGATAGCAAACAGATCTAATTTGAGTATATATTTGCCAAGCATGTAAAATTAAAATTAAGCACCAATTATGTTTACTGTAGTATATTGTTGTATCACCCAAAGGAGAACTCCAATATACACTTATTGTTTAATTGATGGAGTCTGAATATTTATTTAAATATATTGCTCAAAGCATTAATGTGTGAGCATATTCTATATGTTCCTATTTCTTTCATTCGCAATCTATGTCTGTTCAAACTTTTAATGGGCTTAATTTCTCTGAATGGTACAAACAAGTTCAGTTTCATCTTGGTGTTCTGGATCTTGATTTGGCACTCATAAATGAGAAACCCACTGCTCTTACTAACTCTAGCAGTGCTGAACAGAGGTCTTTCCATAAGACTTAAGAAAGATCAAACAGACTTAGCTTGATGTTCATGCGAATGACTGTAATAAACAACATCAAGTCCACAATTCTTGTTACTAAAAGTGCTAAGAAATTTATAAAGTTTGTGGAAGCACGTTCCCAATCTGACTCTGCTGATAAGTCACTTGCTTGAACATTGATGAGTACTTTAACCAACATTAAGTTTGATGGTTCTCGTACTATGTATGAGCATGTTGTTGAAATGACAAGCATAGCAGCAAAACTAAAGACAATGGGATTAGAAGTGAATGAGAATTTTCTTGTGCAATTCATTATCAATTCCTTGCCTCGTGAGTATGGTTCATTTCATGAGTTATAACACTATGAAGGATAAGTAGAATGTGAATGAACTACAAAATGCACATTCAAGAGGATGCAAGAATTAAGAAACATTGAAATCATTTTATTAATCTCATGGGTCAACAAGGAGCTGGAAAGAAATCAAAGAAATATAAGAAAGGAAAGAGAAAACAACGACCACTAAAGATAAATGGGTCATTTGCTCAAATCCATAAGAAGGAACAAAAGGATGATAAGTGTCACTTTTGCAAAAAGCATGGACACTATCAGAAAGATTGCCTGAAACGTAAGGCGTGGTTCGAAAAGAAAGGTAAGCCTACGGCTTTTGTATGTTTCGAATCAAACCTAACAGAAGTTCCTTATAATACTTGGTTGATTGATACTGGTTGTACCACTCATGTTTCTAATATGATGCAGGGATTCCTTACGATCCAAACCATAAACCCAAATGAAAACTTTGTCTCAATGGGAAACAGAGTCAAAGTTCCAGTCAAAGTTCCACTGGACATCATTTAGATCTTTTTCAAACACTTTATGTCCCTTCTATTTCTCGTAATCTAGTTTCTTTATCCAAACTTGACTCGGTTGGATATTCTTTTAAATTTGGAAATGGATGTTTTAGTTTGTTTAAACACAATCATCTTATTGGTTCTGGTATTCTTTCTGATGGTTTGTACAAATTTAAGCTTGATAGTCTTTTTACTGAGACATTGTTAACCTTGCATCATAATATTGGTACTAAACGTGGTTTAGTGAATGAACAATCAGCTTGCTTGTGGTATAAACGTTTGGGTCATATATCCAAAGAAAGAATTGAGAGATTAGTAAAGAATGAAATCCTTCCTGATTTAGATTTTACTGATCTTGGGATTTGTGTGGATTGTATTAAAGGAAAACACATAAAACAGATAATCAAGAAAAGTGCCACAAGAAGTAAATAGCTCCTTGAAATTATACACACTGATATATGTGGGCCTTTTGATGTTCCATCCTTTGATGGAGAAAAGTATTTTATCACCTTTATTGATGATTTTTTTCACGTTATGGCTATGTCTATTTGTTGCATGAAAAAATCTCAATCGGTAAATGCTCTAGGAGTGTTTATCAACGAGGTTGAAAGACAACTAGACAGAAAAGTAAAAATTGTTAGGTCTGACAGAGGTGGTGAATATTATGGAAAGTATGATGAATCTGAACAATGCCCTGGTCCATTTGCTAAATTCCTTGAAAAGCATGGCATATGTGCTCAATACACAATGCCTGAAACACCAGAACAAAATGGTGTTGCAGAAAGGCGTAATCGAACTCTAATGGACATAGTTAGGAGTATGTTAAGCAATTCATCATTACCCTTGTTATTATGGATGCATGCTATGTATTTGCTAAATAGGGTTCCTAGTAAGGCAATTTCAAAGACTCCTTTTGAACTGTGGATAGGAAGGAAACCCATTTTGAGGCATTTACATGTTTGGGATTGCCCGGCGGAAGTAAGGATTTACAATCCATATGAAAAGAAGTTAGACTCAAGAACAACCAGTGGTTTCTTCATTGGTTATCCAGAAAGATCAAAAGGGTATAAATTTTATTGTCCTAACCATAGTACAAGAATTGTTGAATCTGAAAATGAAAGGTTTATTGAGAATAATGAAATTAGTGGGAATTTGGAACCACATAAAGTGGAAATCCAAGAAGTTAAGGTGCAAGTTTTTCACCTATAACTTCTTCTCAAGTTGTTGTTCCTAGAGTTGTTGAACCTTTTAATAACTTTCAAGAACAACAAATTAATGATCAAACACCACATAATGATGATATTACTAATGAACTTGTAATAAACGAACCCAATGAAGTAGCATTAAGAAGGTCTCAATGACAAAGAAGAACTACTATTTCTGATGATTATGTAGTTTATCTACAAGAATCAGATTTTGATTTGGGTATTAATGATGATCCAATTTCTTTTTCATAAGCCATGCAAAGTGCTAATTCATCTAAATGATTAGATGTCATGCAAGATGAGTTAAAATCAATGGATTTCAATGCAGTCTGGGATCTTGTTGAATTGCCTGAAGATTATAAAAGAGTTAGGTGTAAATGGGTCTTTAAGACCAAACATGACTCAAATGGCAATATTGAACGTTGTAAAGCCAGACTTGTTGCCAAAGGTTTTACTAAAAAATGTGGCATTGACTACAAAGAGACTTTTCTCTAGTCTCTAAGAAGGACTCATTTAGAATTATTATGGCACTAGTAGCTCATTATGATTTAGAGTTATGTGAAAACCGTCTTTCTAAATTGGAGTTTGAATGAAGAGGTTTATATGGACCAACCTAAGGGCTTTTTATTTGAAGAAAAGGAACACATGGTGTGTAAACTGAAGAAGTCAATATACAGACTTAAGCAAGCTTCCCAACAATGATATCTTAAGTTCAATGATACCATTACATCCTTTGGATTTAAAGAAAACACTGTTGATCAGTGTATATATCTGAAGGTCAGTGGGAGCAAAATCATATTTTTGATTCTGTAAGTTGATGATATCTTGCAAGCTACTAATGACCTTGGCCTGTATAAGACCAAGAATTTTCTCTCTAAGAACTTTGAAATGAAAGATATAAGTGAGGCATCCTATGTGATTGGAATCGAAATATTTCGTGATAGATCACAAGAATTGTTAGGATTGTCTCAGAAAGCATATATTAATAAAGTTCTTGAGAAATTCAACATAAATAAATGTTCTATAAGTGTTGTTCCAATTCAGAAGGGAGATAAATTCAGCCTTATGCAATGTTTAAAGAATGAATTGAAACATAAACAAATGGAACAAATTTCTTATATTCCTTATGCATAAAGGAATATTCAGACTCAGATTTTGTTGGCTAGAAAGTCCACATTTGGCCATTTGTTCCTTTTAGCTGGAGGAGTGATCTCATAAAAAAGTGCGACGCAGTGCTGTCACTTGCTGCATCCACTATGAAACTAAGTTTGTGGCATGCTTTGAGGCTACAATTCATGGTTTATGGCTGCGAAACTTTATTTCAGGACTTGGGGTTGTCGACAGTATTGCCAAGCCACTAAAATTTATTGTGATAACTTCGCAGTAGTCTTCTTTTCTAAAAATGACAAGTATTTAAAGGGTGCTAAACATATGGAATTGAAATACTTTGCCGTTAAAGAAGAAGTTCGGAAACAAAGAGTGTCAATTGAACATATTAGCACCAATCTCATAATTGCAGATCCGCTGACTAAAGGGTTGCTGCTAAAGACATTTCATGAACATATCGAAAGAATGTGCATTATTGAAAACCATTAGTAATATTATGTTTAAAGCTTTAAGTTCCTTATGTATTTGACACTCTGAACTCAATTAATTATTGTTTCTGAATCACTTATGGATCATGTTTACTTATGCTGGTATATATACATAAATGAATTATGAGAATGTTAACAAGTTCGTCTTTGATAAAGACATTATTGTTAGACCTTATTGCAATTTCCATTATAGGTCATGTTAAGTATAGAACTAGTAATGTGATACATGGAAGGGAGTATGTCAAAATAGTAGCATACAACTGTCATGATCCTTATCAGTTTTTGCTTAATGATGATTTATGTTTGACCAATATTATGAAGGATTTTAGCTTCTGTTATGCGCATTATGATTGATTATTAAATCAGTATGTTTAATATCTTACATGGGCCAAGTGGGAGAATATCAGCGTTTCCTTTTATATGGCCTATGTGGATATATGATTAATTTATCATTTATTTATTTCTAAATGATAATTATGATATCTGATTTTATCAGATATTTAAATTTAAGTGATAATGATGGTTTAATAAAGCTAATTTCCTATTGGTTCATTTTTGGGAAGTTGTTATCTGATAACCTCTCTTTGATGGAAAGAAAATTTAACGTATTATCAGATTGGTCCTCTCTCTCTATATATAGTCTTTTTGACTATCAAGACGGATAAGGAAGAGATTTAGGAAAGAGAGAGAAACTCAATCTGTCGTTAATCTATACGCAATCTCTCGTTTCTTGTCAACAAATATCAATGGATCAAGGTACGCATTCTTGGTTTATGTTTTTATGTAAAAATTATTTATTCTAAGATCTTGGCCATTATGTTTATTAAAGAAAATCCTTTAATGAATCTTACAGTTGGTGCTGGGACAAAGCTGTCGAGAGTCCGGGACAGCCGTCGAGGAAGGCCGGAACAGCCGTTAGGAGCCGGGAGTCCGAAGGCCGCCTGCATGGAGCCAGTGTCGGTAGCCGGGATGAAGTTGGTGTCGGCATCCGAGTAGGAACTAGAAGCCATCGTGATTGGGAGATATGGAGTCCGCTTTGAGAACAAGGAAGCCGCCTAGAATAAGGAAGGCCGCCTAGAAGCTGGGCCGCCTAAGAACTGGGCCGTCTAGGAAGCTGGGGCCGCTTAGGAACTGGGCCGCCTTACCGAGGTCAAACCAGATGCAGTTATTGTTATCTATGGGGTCAATTGTCAGATATCTAAAATAGCGTTTCAATAAAATTGGTTCCATTACTTCAGGGTTGGGGCGATAATTTAAATGATTGGAGTGCGCTAGGAAATGCTGTAAAGCCTGAGTGGCAGCGACCAGGGAAATCTTTCCATGAGATGATATCCAAGCTAATGAGCAATGACTTTGATTCCTCCTTAACTTGCTCTTAGAGCAAAGATGAAGACATTGTTGTAACAAAAAACAATAAACAATAACAGAAGAATAACAACACTATTGTCCGAATTACTGTTTCTCAAAATAATTTTTTTATTTCTAATGTGTGTGTGTTGTGTGTGTGTGTGTATATATATATATATATATATATATATATATATATATAGTTTGGAGGAATGCAAATATGTGTTAGTATCACTCTTCATATTTGTTATAATGGCGGTTGCAATATAATAACAACTGTTATTTTAAAGCCGAAACCAGGTTAACAGTTTGCACCAAACGAGGTTATAGGTGATCGATCCTCTTGTTAATCGGAAGAAAAAAACTTAGAAACCATAAAATTTGCTTCACCTTAAAAAACTTCTCCAGCACTTAATCTTTCTCGGTCTATCTTTGTGTGCATGTAGTTATTAATTTTCATGTTATATATAATAAAAAAATGTACATAATTATTTTCTTGATACATAACCATTGAAAGGCAGTAAAAAAAAATTAATTTAAAAAAATTACAAAACTGTTCTCTTAAATTTAACTAATTTATATATTGATTTTAAAAAAAACAAAAGTTTATTTAGAAACCTTAGCATCATTAAGTTACTATATATATATATATATATATATATATATATATATATATATATATATATATATATATATATACACACACATATATTTATATATAAATAATTATATATTTATTCTTATAAAATCATGATAGTTTTACATCTATTTAGACTTTGAAATCAAGATTGAAGCGTATTTTAGCCTTTGAAATCATCAGCGTGACAACGAATATGGATTTAAAGGGCTCATTGTGTATTAAAATAATAATTTTAAGGTTTTTTTTAACTTTTTTAACAGAAAAAAAAGGGGGAGGAGGGTTGTAATTTCTCCTTAAAAATAATAATAATAAACTGTGTTACGTGGTTGATCTAGCCTAAACATTGTAGCCGAGGCCGCCGCCGGTTATCAATTTTCGCTAACGAGGTTCCAGTTTCAAATTCGCCTCCGTCCTTCCTCTCAAACTTCGTTCGTTATTTCCGTTCCCACCACCGCGCTTCCAGCAAAGAAGCGAAGACGATGAGAAGAAGATGGACGTCCTTCCTCCCCAAATCCGGCGCCCCTTCCCCCTCTCTTCTCCGCCTCTCCTCTTCCTCCGCCTCCCCTCCCCTCGACGCCGACCCATACACCCAGTTCTCCGCCCTCCTCTGTCGCCCAGACTGGCCCAAGAGCCCCGCCCTCAGATCCCTGGCCCCCTCCCTCACCCCCCGCCTCGTCTCCGACCTCCTCTTCACCCTCCCCCTCGACCCGCCCAACGCCCTCGCCTTCTTCCGCTGGGCCTCCCGCCGCGCCGGCTACCGCCACTCCGCCCGCTGCTACGCCTCCCTCCTCGCCCTCCTCCTCCGCTCCAACTCCTTCCGCCTCGCCGCCACCACCATCACGTCCATGATCAGATCATCCACTTCCATAGACGAAATGCGCTCCGCCCTCGACTCTTCCGCTCCGTCAGTCGAGAAGTCGGCATTGGCCGTGGCGGCACGGCATTCAGGCTCACTCTTCGATGCTACAACACGCTGTTGCTGGCGCTGGCGAGGTTCAGGATGGTTGATGACATGAAATGTCTATATATGGAGATGCGGAAAGGCGGCGTCTTGCCGAATCTTACTACTTATAATGCGATGATCAATGGGAGCTGCCAGGTGGGAGATGTTGCCACGGCGAAGCTGTACTTGAGCTCTTTAGTGCATGCTGGGCTGAGACCAGATAAATTTACTTATGATTCGTTGATGCTGGGGTATTGTAGGAGTAAGGATGTGGATGGTGCCATCAAGGTGTTTGAGCTTATGCCGCAGAAGGGGTGTCGGAGGGACGAGGTCTCGTACACCATTCTTATTCATGGGCTCTGTGAGCTTGGGAGGATGGATGAGGCTGTGGCACTGTTTTCAGAGATGGAGGAGGATGGGTGTTGTGGGGATGTGCACACATATACGGTCTTGATAAAGGCATTATGTAGGTCAGGGAAGAGGGATGAAGGGTTCAGCTTGTTTCAGGAGATGGAGGAGAAGGGCTGCAGACCAAATATTTACACTTACACGGTGGTCATTGGTTGCCTGTGTAGCGAGAAGAAGCTTGAGGATGCAGAGGTTATGTTGAACAAGATGTTTGAGAAGGGTCTGTCTCCGAATGTTGTGACTTATACTCTGATTGATGGGTATTGCAAGAGTGGGAAGATTGATGCTGCTCTTGGGGTTTTAGAATTGATGGAGTCAAATGGGTCAGCCGAATGCTTGGACTTACAATGAACTGATATATGGGTTTGTCAGGAGAGAAAGGTTAACAAGGCTATGGTTTTGTTTGGTAAAATGTTTGAGAATGGCTTGTCTCCAGATGTTGTTACATACAACACATTGATTCAAGGACATGTGGGGAGGGTCATATAGATAGTGCCTTTAGGTTGCTTGATTTGATGCAAAGGAATGGTGTGGCCCCTGACCAACTACATACACTATTTTAATCGATGCCCTTTGCAAGGATGGGAAAGTTGAAGAAGCTCACTCTCTCTTTGATTCTATTGAAACTAAAGGTGTGAAGGTAGATGATGTGATGTACAATGCATTAATAGATGGGCAATGTAAGGTGGGAAGGATTGATAGTGCTCGTTTGCTTCTAGAGAAAATGGTTTCCAGGAACTGCTCTCCCAACTCTTACAGTTACAGTCCGTTGATTGATTGTTTATGTAAAGAAAAGAGATGGCAAGATGCCTCATTATTGCTAGATGAAATGTTGGAAAAGGGTGTAGAACCCAACACTGTTACCTACACAAGTATTATTGACAAGATGTTGAAAGGAGGAGAATATGGGCTGGCTAAGATGATTTTGGACCATATGGCTTTGTCAGGGTATGAGCCTGATGTGTTCACTTATACTGCAGTTTTCATGCCTATTGCAGCAACAAAAGACTAGAAGAGGCACAAAATGTGATGCTAGAGATGAATAAACAAGGGGTTATTCCTGATTTGGTGACGTATAATACTTTGATTGATGGGTGTGGTAGTATGGGACAGATGGATCATGCTTTCTCTGCTCTCAACCACATGATTGATTCTGGAGGTATACCCAATAGGCGGACTTACTCTAATTTACTCAAACATCTCTTCAGAAGGAAGCAGGAAATTACTGTCTCTCTGATGGCGTGATTTGTGGAAGACAGTTGGGATTGATTCTGTCTTCGAACTTTTGGAGGAGATGATAAGACATGGTGTCAATCCTAGTATCAACACATACATGGCCCTCGTGTCAGGATTCTGCGAAGAGAGGCGGTTGGAAGAAGCAAATCTGTTGCTCTGATATGAAAGAGAGATGCATATCCCCCAATGAAGATATTTATACCTCTCTCATCAATTGTTGCTGCAAGTTACAAAAGTACTCAGATGCATTGGCACTTATTGATTCCATGAAAGAATGTGGCTATCTACCAGAATTGGAGTCATACCAGCTTCTTCTTCTGGGCTTTGTGATCAAGGGGACATAGATAAGGCTAAAACTATTTTTCGCAGCTCTCTTTGTGGGGCTTACAATTGTGATGAAATTGCATGGAAAGTTCTTATTGATGGCCTGCTAAAAAGGGTCACGTGGATGCATGTTCAGAGATGTTATCATTATTGGAGGAAAGGAATTGCTCTCCATGTCTTCAAACATATGCTACACTGATCAAAGAATTTTCTGATAAAGCAAATTGGACGCAAAGTACACTCAAGTTTGACCTATGCTAGCTATCTCCTTCATTATGATTCTCATGCCATCTGGAAAAGGTGAATGCCTTAAATTTGGTTTCAGACAGACACTTGGGTTTCTTGAAGAGAGAGACAACATTTCTGCAAAGCTTGCGATAAAGGTAAGAGTGATTAATGATTTGATTAATTTTCCTGTACAGATCAAAATTTGAACCTTTTTTTCCTTACCTTGGACAGACCTTCTTACACCAAGTCCTGGTGGAATTGTTCTTAGTTGATGGGTTAAATGGGCTGCCTTCCTGTATGTTTCTGCCTCATCTGTTTTAACTTGCTAGACTCCACTCCTTGCAAAGCCTTGTAATCTCAGTTGTCTTGATACTAAGAAAATTTTACTTTTTTTTTTTGCTGTGTAGGATCTAATATCTAGGTTGAACACTCGCTTGCTAGTCTGCTTGGAATTTTACACTCACTAGCAATTCAGTTTGGAATTTACTTTCTTGTTCTACTTTCAAGCATAATGACAGCGGTAAGAATTATTCCTTTCTGAAGCTTTTGATATGCCATATAAGATTAAAGAGTTGTTCGTTATTGTGTAAATTTACTTTAGACAGAACAGTGATTTCTTTTATGCAATGAAATTCTCCTATGCTGTGTGTAAATTCATTTTGAAGCTGAGTCACTGATGATTAAACTCCACTAAGTTAATATTTCAGAAGTTTCCTTTTGGATTCCATGGATCAGTTTTGTAAACTGGTTTATATAGTGGAATGCAAAGTTCTGTTGTCTTGGCTGATCCAGTTGGGAAGAGAATACCCGTTGTCTCTACATGATCAAGTTAAAGAAATGGAGGTAAAACACATGATTAAGCAGTGTAATGGCAACAACTTGAATTTCAGAGAAGGTCCATTTTCTTTTAACAGGAACATCGAAAATAATGGTCAGTTGCTCATATTCGAAATGGAGTTCATGCTGTAACACTCCTTCTTTTGATGCAGATCATTGGGTTTATAGCATACCAATTATTCATTTTACTGATCTAGATTAGAGCAATATATTGGCAACAACTTGACTTTCAGAGAAGACCCAGTTGTCACCAAACAAGAACATTGAAAACAATGGTCACTCGCTATACTTGAAAAGGAGTTCGTGCTGCAACTCTTTTATATTTGACACAGATCATTAGATCTAATGTGCCAATTTTTGTTATCCCAGTCACATTAAATAAGCTTTAGTTACCATAGAAAGCTATTAGTTCTGAAATATTAGATGATGATAATTTTTGGTTCATCTTTATCTGATTTAATTGCTTTTAATTATATCTCATTGATGGTGAATTTGTGTTCATGATTTCCACTTCTTACTATTTAATCTGCTACATGCAAATTTATGTATTATATGCTTGATATGACTCAATAATAGATCTGTTATTATAGATGCAAGTCAAACTTGTCATAAGAAATTTTTGCGTTAGGCTTAGTTACTTGTAGATATTGTTAACCCTTGATTACTTATTTTTCCTGCATGTCCGCGAGGAGCAATGGCCAATTTAGTAAATGGCATAAATGAGTTTGATACAAGATACTCTATTAATCCTGAATCAGCCAAGGCCAATCCAAAGCTCAGGTAAAGGAGGTGTTGCGGAAATCAGATTCAATGAACAAATCAAACAATAAACAAACAAAGGAACATCAAGAATTTACGTGGTTCGATCATGGTGACTACATCCACGGGCAAGGCAAACAAATTCCATTATCAAAAAAAGGAGAAGATTAGGGTTACAGAAGTTCACACGTATATATACGGCCCTAAAAAAATACTTCCATAAAATAAACCCTAGCGGACTGGTTTGGTCCGGACCCAACAAGAATATCGTCGGATCAAAAATCGGGCCCGAGATATATA
>UESW01002208.1:153986-225171 GCA_900491605.1 Calamus simplicifolius | reverse complement strand
ACTAGTATTTCCATTCAATTTTGTTCTCAATTCTGCAGAATTCAAGGATGCTTTAAATCCTCTAGAGTTATGGATTCACGTCCATAAAGCATCGAGTTCACAAAATTTTCGTATGAGGCAGGCAATGAGCATAACACGATCAAAGCTTGATCTTCTTCCTCGAGTTTTAATATCTAGATTTTTCATATCCATAACAATCTTATTAAACTCATTCAAGTGTTCCTTAATAGGCGTACCTTCTCGCATCTTTAGGGTATAAAGACGCTGCTTCAAATAAAGTCCGGTTAAGATTTCTTCATGTAGAGACTTTCCAGTTTCTTCCAAAGACCGGCCGCTGTTTCCTCATCTGCGACTTCTCGCAAATATTGTCTTCTAGAGACAACTGGATCGCACTATGCGCCTTCTCATCCATCTCTTCAATCTCAGCCGGGTCATGTCATCTGTATAATTATTATCCAGTGCCCTAACAGAACCCTCTCGCTTCAATAAAGCCTTCATCTTTATTCTCCATAATCCGAAGTTGTTCTGTCCATCAAATGGTGCAATCTGAAACTTCAAAGATGACATCCCAAGAATTCCTAAGAACGAACAATCTCCCTTTGCGCCGTCCTCGGAGCCTTCGCCGCCTGTTGTTTCGATCGGCCGGCACTCTTGGCTCTGGCAACTTGCTACCACGGCGAAGCTCACGGTGCGACCTCGGCGAGTCTTCGGCGATGACAGCGGGCTTGAGGGCGGGACCACAGGGAGCCACGGTAGCAAAGGCGAGGCCGGATGAGGCAGTCGGCGACGAAATATCACGAAGAAAGAGGGGCAGTTGGGTGGCGCTAATGCCTCTACAGCGGATCGACTCCTCTCTCTTGTACAGAAGAAAATCAAATGGACCTTGTTTTGAAAGAGGCCTGCTTTGTTCAATTGGAACAAATAAAATCCCCTTCTTCCTTAGCGCGGGACCAGAGGAAGGAAATTTAGGAGATTTTGATGTCTCCCAAGGAAAAGGTAGGATAAAGCCGCTGCAAAACGTCCGCGCTGGTAGAGGAACCGACAACAGATAGGAGCGCCGTGATGGACGGTCGAGGCGAGAGGACGCCGTGACGTCGGCGGGATCGAGAGAGTTGCGAGGAGGGAATTCGGCGAAAGCACCACCTCGAAAATCCGTGCCTTGCGAGAGCTTCCAAAGCCACGAAGCCGTTTTCCCCTTCGTAGTCGCCCTCCAAGTCGCCGCACCGCCCAGATGAAGAAGAAGCAGCCAGACAAAAAACCAAAAAAAAGGATTAGGGTTTTTGGTTTTTCCCTTTTTTTTCAACAAAATTATTTCCGAACCATGGCTCTGATACCAGTTTGTTTGCGGAAAATCAGATTCAATGAACAAATCAAACAATAAACAAACAAAGGAACACCAAGAATTTACGTGGTTCGATCATGGTGATCTACATCCACGGGCAAGGCAAACAAATTCCATTATCAAAAAAAAGAGGAGAAGATTAGGGTTACAGAAGTTTCACACGTATATATATATACGCCCTAAAAAAATACTTTCATAAAATAAACCCTAGCGGACCGGTTTAGTCCGGACCCAACAAGAATATCGGGTCGGGTCAAAAACCGGGCCCGATATATAAAATTCAAGACATATTTAACAGGAGGGTTGCGTTAGATAGCTGATAACCAGTGTAAAACTTTGTCATATTCCCTCAAACATGAATATACTAAGTTAAACTGTGTGAAGGGCTAGGACGTCCCCGTTAAGAGATGCATTGTATCTGCCTCTAAATGTTTTGAAAAATGGGCAAAGGGTGCCGCACCATCACTCGGGTACCATGATGAAAGATATAACTATTTGTAATTTGAGTGTTGACTTAGTACTGAATAGAGTAGAGTGAAGGAAGCAAATTCATGTAACTGATCCTATGTAGTTGAAAAAAAGGCTTAGATGAGTTGAGTGGAGTTGAGTATACTTTATTAATCCTAAATGAAACATAATTTAAAAGAGAGCCTGAAAGAAATATGGACACTTTAACTTTATTTCTTATGTGGCAGGTTAGGATTCCCTAATGAATTAATACAAATCTTCAGGTTGTAAAATCTTCCCCAAAGGATGTTCAAGATGCAACGAGTTTTTACAGCCACTTCATTCCACTAAGAGTTGAGTTTGTTATGAATCTCAGGTTTTTAAAGACCAAGTAATTTCAAATGGCTAACCTCCAAGAAACGATCCTTGAAATAAATTCAAAGGAACCTTGGAGTAGGAAGGATATTGTTTTCAAGAATGGAGTAGCAGGAAACACGGGTGCACGTGAAGTTTGGACTGCTGGTTTTCTAACATTTGGATGCTCATCTTGCTATAAGTACAGGAAGAATATACTACTACTTGATATGCATCCCGGTGTGAGCTTGGCTCTAGACCAATCGAATTATATAGATGCTTGTGTATGCTTCTACTGTGTAATTTTGCTCAAAAAGAAAAATCTACTGTGAAGTAGTTGTTGATTCCTATAAAGATCATCAGTATTCTTTAAAGCACTGCATTTCAGCCTATGGAATTGTCTGTTTTTAGGATTCTTAGGCGATGATCTACGCCGAGTGGGACTGTCCTTTCTTATGTGTCCTAACCTTCTAAATCATGGTGAAGATGGGAATTCAACCCTGTAAAAGTAACTATCTCTAATAATTTACCAACCTGAATGAAACTTGAATAACATGAAAGAAGAAGACGTCCATCACTGCATGATGTGGTTTAATTGTCACAGAAAGCACCTCGTTTTTTTAAGTTCTATTCACAAAAAAAAAAAAAATTAGATAGTGATTTTGGAGAGGTTAGCATTAATTTAAAATTCATTATAAATTCACTTGGTCCATCATAGGATCCTCCATAGCCTATCTGTTTTATGAAAGAAGGCTCGGATGGTTATCATGAGGACAGAATTCAAGTATAGCTTAGCGCATGACAATCATTCATTAAACCACGGAATTAAGATGGGTTTTTAAAAGGTTATCAAATTATACAAAATTTTTAAGTTATCGTAAGGACTTAAAAATAGTTGAAGACAAAATCAGCAAATTTTGATGATGTATACGAAATCTGTAATTTAGAGACTCACCCACGTTGGATGATTTAACCGGAGGCATGGATAATTTTTTTACCCGTCTAAAACCTTAATTTAAAAGACTCAAGCATAATTTATGATTTAACCAGAGACTTATAAATAAATTTTTTCACCCATCTAAATTTATTTTATCAAGGTTTCATCTTTTTTTATCATCTGGCTGTTTTGCTTCTCTCTTGTTGATTCACCTCCTATATTCATCTCAAGGTTGCTTTGTTGATCCACCTTCTATGTTCATTGTTGAGATATTGGAGGAGAAAAACCGACGAATAACCAATTATCATGAGATATTGGAGGAGAAAAACGACGAATAACCAATTATCGTGAAAACGAGCATAAAAAAATAAAATAGGTTGATTTGTTGATCCATTCCTATGTTCATCTCAAGATTGTTGAGATATTGGAAGGAAAAAACTCATAATAATTAATTACTGGCCAAAAAAAACTCATAAATTATTCTTAAACGAACATAAAAAATTATTATAGAACTCTTTATGCTATAAGTAATGTATGATGATATCTCGCTCATATAATTCTAACTAATAAAACTATAGCGCAGTTATTTGTACATCTTCAACTACAATTAATTTTATTATGTCTTATTTTCTATTTTGAAAGATCTAACATAAGATTATCTTTTTATGTTCAAATATATAATTTTTATTGAGATTATTTTGAAAGATGTAATTTTTATTAAGACAAAGGATTACCTTTTATCTTGATATATTTTAGCTAAAAAAAGTAAGTATTGATTTTGACTTAACATATGTATATTCTGATATAGATAAATAGCTTAAACAAATTAATTTATTAATGGCCAAAAAAATTATCTTAAGTATTTATTACAAACTATTTGGTTTTTTAGGCATAAGAAGAAATTCCAAATACATAGTAGCCATGCTGGATTTTCTTAAAATCTAGCATGATAGTTCTTTTATAATTTATTTTATTTTCTTATTTTCTTACCAATTGAAGAGGTGCTAAGTTTAAAAGGGTGATGCAAAATGTTTATGACATGATAAAATTTTATCCTAATTAATTTCATTAAGGAGGAATAATTTATCCAATCAAAACAAGTATTTTTATTTTTATCTTTTTATTATTATTTATTATTTTATTATTTTTTCTTTTAACCTTTAGCAATGGTTACTATTTTTGTTAAGAATACAATTGTACTTATTAGTTTGTTATTCTATTCGCCATTAAATATAAGATATAATAATTTTTATTTTTAATTATATTCTCTTTTATCCTATGCTATGTATCAAATAACCTTAAAAAAAAAAAGCAAATGATAAGCAAGATAAAGAGAGAGCTATAGTTATCCAATGCTTGATTTAATTATATGACTCATATGATTTTTTTTTTTTTCGTGAATAAAAACTTTTATACATAGAGATTTATTGATTAAACTAACTACTTTGTAAGAAGCAAAGGATAGGATTTGATCTTTAATTGACGATTGGACAACAATATTAACTTATACTTAACTAAGGGGAGGGAGAGAAATTGAAAAGATTTTTAATAAAACTAAAAGGTTTCGTAATGAATAAAAAAAATATAAGATAAAAATACTGTTAAGCCAAATGCTTTTATAACAAGCAATTAAGGGAAAAAAATTTAGGATATATGAATAATATTTGATTTAGAGACTCAAATATTATTCATATATTTTGATGATGTATAAGAAATCTGTAATTTAGAGACTCACCCACATTGGATGATTTAACCGGAGGCATGGATAATTTTTTTACCCGTCTAAAACCTGTAATTTAAAAGACTCAAGCATAATTTATGATTTAACCAGAGACTTATAAATAAATTTTTTCACCCATCTAAAATTTATTTTATCAAGGTTTTTCATCCTTTTTATCATCTGGCTGTTTCGGTTCTCTCTTGTTGATTCACCTCCTATGGTCATCTCAAGGTTGCTTTGTTGATCCACCTCTTATGTTCATTGTTGAGATATTGGAAGAGAAAAACCGATGAATAGCCAATTATTATGGAAACGAGCATAAAAAAATAAAATAGGTTGATGTGTTGATCCACTACTTATGTTAAGATTGTTGAGATATTGGAAGGGAAAAACTTACTGGTAAAAAAAATTCATAAATTATTCATAAATGAACATAAAAAATTATTATACAACTCTTTATGCTATAAGTAATGTATGATGATATATTGCTCATATAATTCTAACTAATAAAACTATAGCGCAGTTATTTGTACATCTTCAACTACAATTAATTTTATTATATCTTATTTTTCTATTTTGAAAGATCTAATATTAAGATTGTCTTTTTATGTTCAAATATATAATTTTTATTGAGATTATTTTGAAGATGTAATTTTTATTAAGACAAAGGATTACCTTTTATCTTGATATATTTTTAGCTAAAAGAAAGTAAGTATTGAGTTTGACTTAACATATGTATATTCTGATATATATAAATAGCTTTAACAAATTAATTTATTAATGGCCAAAAAATTATCTTAAGTATTTATTACAAACTATTTGGTTTTTTAGGCATAAGAAGAAATTCCAAATACAGAGTAGCCATGAAATCTAGCATGATAGTTCTTTTATAATTTTATTTTATTTTCTTATTTTCTTACCAATTGAAGAGGTGCTAAGTTTAAAAGGGTGATGCAAAATTTTTATGACATGATAAAATTTATCCTAATTAATTTCATTAAAAAGGAATAATTTATCCAATCAAAACAAGTGTTTTTATTTTTATCTTTTTATTATTTATTATTTTTTCTTTAACCTTTAGCAATGGTTACTATTTTTGTTAAGAATACAAATGTACTTATTAGTTTGTTATTCTATTCGCCATTAAATATAAGATATAATAATTTTTATTTTTTAATTATATTCTCTTTTATCCTATGCTATGTATCAAATAGCCTTTAAAAAAAAAAAGCAAATGATAAGCAAGAAGAGAGGGCTATAGTTATCTAATGATTGATTTAATTATATGACTCATATGATTTTTTTTTCGTGAATAAAACTTTTATACATAGAGATTT
Source organism: Calamus simplicifolius (assembly GCA_900491605.1). NCBI lineage: Eukaryota > Viridiplantae > Streptophyta > Magnoliopsida > Arecales > Arecaceae > Calamus > Calamus simplicifolius. The sequence goes on along the minus strand of UESW01002208.1, from coordinate 219,034 downwards.
ATTGATTAAACTAACTACTTTGTAAGAAGCAAAGGATAGGATTTGATCTTTTAGGGAAAAAATTGACGATTGAACAACAATATTAACTTATACCTACCTAAGGGAAGAGAGAGAAATTGAAAGATTTTCAATAAAACTAAAAGGTTTCGTAATGAACAAAAAAAAATATAGATAAAAACTGTTAAGCCAAGTGCTTTTATAACAAGCAATTAAGGGAAAAAAAATTTAGGATATATGAATAAGATTTGATTTTCTAGAAAAAAGATTGATTATGGAGCAACCATATTAACTTATATTTATCAAAAGGTAGGAAGAAAGAGAAAAATATTTTTAATAAAATTAAAAGGTTTTAAAAAAAAAAAATTATAGGATAAAAGTGCTCAAGCGAAAGGTAGGCCCAATGTAATGGAATGTATGGATAGGCGTAGGAATGTTGGTTGATGTGGCTGGTGGCGCCACATGGACATTAATGGTGAAGCGCATGGACAAGGGCAGACGGTCCCGCTTCTTAAAGCGGTCCTGTTCTTCAGCGGAGCTACGCATCTCCAAAGCGGCCTCGACGGCTCCATCTTCTCCAAGTCGGCCCTCAGTAATACCGACTTCTCCAAGACGGCCTCGCGGCCCTGTCTTCTCCAAATCGGCCTTCAGAAGCTCCAACTTTTCCAAGGCGGCCTCAACGGCCCCGCCTTCTTCAAGTAGGCCCCAACGGCCCCGACTTCTCCAAGGCAGCCTCGATGGCCCTGCCTTCTCTAGGTTGGCCTTCAGCGGCCTCGACTCCTTTAAGGCGGCCTCGGTGGCCCTGCCTTCTCCAAAGCGGCCTGCGCTGTTTGACACTATCAGGCCCACCTACTGCCTGGCCTGCGCCGTCTGACACTATTAGGCCCACCTACTGTCTGGCCTGTGCAGCCAGATAGAGCCAGGCCACCTACCACCTGGCCTGTGCAGCCTGATAGAGCTAGGCCCACCTATCGTCTGGCCTGCGTAGCCCGACAAAGCCAGGCCCACCCACCGTCTAACCCATGCAGTTGATGGAACTAAGCCCACCAACCGTCAGACCCGTGTGCTCGATGGGATCAGGCCTACCAACTAGCTTCTATTCATGTAACAGCCACGAGTTTAGCAGACATTCCTCTTCACTGAACTCCAGGTGGTTGATCCCCAAGCGGATACCGAAGGTCTATAAAAGGGTATAAGAATCCGAAATAAAGGGGTACGTCTATTCACACACTTTCTAACATAAGAAAAACCCTCTGGTTCTCGGAGCCTTCTTCTTTTCGAGAGCTCCTTTAAGCTCTCATGGCTGTGACCTTGGTTGCTAACTTGACCGTCGGAGGGTCTCCGTCGGAGCAACCTCCGGCCCTGAAACTTCTTGCAGGCCGTCCGCTCTAAGAAGGTAGTACCTACGAACGACGTTTCCCGATGGTTGATTCCAGTGATCGGGCATCAACAGATTGACGCGCCAGGTAGGGGGCAGCACGAAAGACGAGCTCTATAACACCTGCCTGCAAGCCCTCCTCTCCCTCTTCATCAATAATGGTGGTGATGCGTGCTTGAAAGGCCTCCGCCAACTATCCTGAGGGCACCTCCAACCGGCGGAGCAGAAGGAGCCAACCCTCCCGCTACTAACCCTTCGGCAACTCCTGCACCATCAGCCGCGGCCACTCAAGTTGAGCAGCTGACCGTGCTCACCTAGCGAGTTCAAACTCTCATGGCTGTGACCTCGGTTGCTAACTTGACCATCGGAGGGTCTCTGACGAAGCAACCTCCGGCCCTGGGACTTCTTGCGGGCCATCCGCTCTGGAGAAGGTAATACCTGCGAATGACATTTCCCAACGGTTGATTCCAGTGATCGAGCGTCAACATTGTAACCATGCTAAAGAGGTTATATGACTAGTATTAACTCATGTGAAATGAAAGGCGGAGACAAGGGATTGATAGTTGCCAAGCTAATCTTAAAGGTTTAGATTGAGTAGCTTAGAATAGGATGAAGTGATCAACCAAGAAATAAAAGGATATATGGGTAAGGATAATTAGGAACAATGGTTCAAAACAATCAGCAAGAATAGATAAAAGGGACAAAATGTAAGTAGGAAACAATGTTTGAGAGTGAATATTGTGAGAGAATATTATAGGTAGCAGTGGGCTAGATATTAGTATATAAAATACGTATTATATTATGACATGGTAGGTTAGGATATGAAAATAATCAAAATATACTTTAGCATATGAAAATAAAATTCACAAACCAATGGACCTCTTGAATCTAAAATAAATTTTGAAAGCTAATTTTTATAATATTATGATGAATTACTTCTCCCCTAAAGATAAAGCTATTAACAATATATTATTATTATATTGTAATGATTATTATTATCTCGATAATCAAAATTAATGGATATATGTTGAAAATTATGGTTTAAAAGACATAATTTTTCTATGATGATTAACATTAGATGATATATAATAAATGATTTGATATTTGCATCCTATATACTTGTTGTATGTAATTCTCCCAGAAGGTCTACGAATGTTAGAAATAATGATCTTGAATGCTCGAGATGCTTTACACATGAGTACATAAGACACGAGATCATTTTATTACATTTGAAATACAATTGTCATAATTTTAATAAAGTTAGGCGCTTTATTATGAGAAATTGTATACGTAATTTTCAAATGGAGAAATAGTTTGTCTTAACTATTTGAGAGGGATTCTCGAATTAGTATACTAGTACACATATTGCGTATTGATGGACTTACATGAGAATAAATTTTGGAAATATACTATCATGAAATTTAACTCATAGCTATGAGAGTACGATTGTTCTTAAGCTTGAGCAAGTCACTGAACTCAGACTTATAGCATATATGCTTTGATTCAGCAAATGAGCAAAGTCCATAAATGATTGCTACTCGGTGGGTTGGGCATATGCCACTAGGGTCTAAGAACATACTCGCAATATAGTCATTCATGTATTTTTCATGAAAAAGTAATAACACTCCCTTGAGAGGTTCAAATTAATCCATCTTAAAACTATGCATAGTGATCTTTATAGATCGAGCGTAGACATGATCAATCGATGGGTTGATTCCTGACGCTCAGTGGATGGATATGAGGGAACCTAGAGCTCAAGGTGTTAGATGGATATTGAACAAGTGATAGTACACAAATTACTTGATGCCAATATTCGAGTGTCGCATGAAGGAACCATTTGCGTATCGATCTCATAGGTTAGGGATGGGATTGTCTTATGTGACAATTTATTTATCTCGACGTAAATATCATGCATATCCTAGAGTACAGTTATGATTTTCTGATGAAAATAAATCACGACTAAGAATATTATCCCGAGTCATAAGAAATGGCGGTGTAAGGACAATATTCTTGGGAGTTAGGTTATGTGTGTCCCGCGAAGTTCAAGGTGTAGACCATAAAAGGAAACTCGCTCCTAAATTTTAAGAATTCATTTTTAAAATTTTAGGTGACGCGATGAGCAAGTAATGCCACCTAATATTGTGTTTATTTTTAAAAAAAAATTCAGAGAAAAGTTTCTTAATGAAACTAAACTATGTAACATGGATCCGTGACCAAAGTGGAGGCCATGGGTGGTTTGAGGACTTTGGGTTTAGGCTCTATGGGCCTTGGTCCCAATGAGCCTCTAGACCAGCGGACCTATTGTAAGTTGGGCATGATGTTCTCAGATCAGGCACAGAAGAGACAATGTATTTTTTTATGAAGCGGTATCTTTTTCTTTGCGCATCTTTGGATGATGATGAGAAACGTCTCTCCTGTAGGGACGCGACGCTTTTTTCGATCAGAGTATCGCTTCCTATTTATAAATAGCGAGCACCATGATTGAAAAAAGTTAAAAAAAGAAATCTTTTTTTAATTTTTCATCCGCCCGTCTTCATCTATTTTTAAGAACAGTAAAGACAGAGAGATCCAGAAGAAAAAAATACAAAAGAATTCGACTGATTTTTATTTACAAAAAAATCCTTGCTGGCCACACCCCTTGCTCATTCAGGGAGTTGAAGATTAAAGATTTTCATGTTTATTCCTAAGAAGAATCAGCGATCTCAGAGTCTCCCCACTCCTTCTAAGAGTCTCTGGTACAGAAGCCTTCACGCAGAGGAGTCTTCGCGCATGGACACTTCCTTATTCATGAAGAAATCCAATAGAAATCTTCAGTAAAAAGGTACGCAATCATTTTCTCTAATTAAGAAATGATTGCCATGATTGTTCATAATTTGATTACTGGTATCGCTTCCGCACCAACTGGATTTAATATTTTAATCCACACTTATCTTCTTCATGATAAGAGTTTTGATTGGATTGTTATGATCATGGGAATCTCACCGAGATCAAAACCTCCAACTCGTTTTATCCAGAGTTGAAGATAACCATAGCAAAATTTAAAATTCTTAACTTATCCGATCATTAGCAATCCCATCTATCCATCCAAAAAAAAACTGGTATCAGAGAGTTGGTTTGGATAATAAGTAATATATATGGACGCCTCCTCTCTCCGAGAAGATGGAAAATATTAGAATAGGCCGTAGATCTTTCGTCCGGCTTTCCTCTTTATTGGAACGTTCAGACTCAACAAAGAAGAAGAACGTCATTTTTTCTCCCTACTTCCTGGAACGTCCGGACTTGACAAAGAATTATTGGAACATTCGGACTCAACAAAGAAGAAGAATGCCGTTTTTTTTCCTACTTCCTGGGACATCCGGACTTGACAAAGAAGAAGGACGTTTGGACTCCTTGCGTATGGGAGCGAGTTCCTCCCTTCTTCTTGGAAGGGAAGGAATACAGACGGGCTCCCTTCTTCCGTGGATTCCACATAGTTCCGTTGGAAGACTTCCTTGGGATTGGACGATGGTGGGATTGGATGATGGTAAACCAATGATTGGGACTCCATGCGGAAGGGAAGAAGACGTTTGGCCTCCCACCTCTTGGAACATCCAGATTCCACACTTATGAATAGAAGTCGAACAGTTTTTCCTCTCTTCTTCCCAGATTGGAAGGACTCTCTTCTTCCCAGATTGGAAGGACTCCATGCACGGACCTCAACGAAGAAAAGGAATTGGACGATTGAGAAGAAGGACGTTGGACGTTGGGCTCCCTTCTTCCGTTCGGATGACTTCCCGTCTGGTGCCAGGAACGAAAAAGAAAGAAGGATGCCTCCCTTCTTCCATCCGGACTCCACGTGAGAGGAAGGGCCGTCTGGTGCCAGGAACGAACAAAAAGAAAGAAGGATGCCTCCCTTCTTCCATCCGGACTCCACGTGAGAGGAAGGGACTCCACGACATGATACCTCAAGACGTGATGAAGGCTAAGGTTCTGGTCCGAATGGATTTATTAAAGGTAACGGAAAGATTGAAGGATGAGAGAGAAAGAGCTATTTAGTTGGAAGAGATATTTAAATGAGGCATTTAAGAATGGCGCTCGTGGTAGTTGAAGGTCAACATGACACTCTTATCTTACCATGCACATGTGTTTATGGGGGCTGGGGGCATCTTGTTAAATAGAAAGGGACGGCCAAGATAATTGTGGTCTGATTAATATTTTATTATGATTCCGGAATGCCTTCGATGTTTGGGCTAGCACAGCAATTTATTATTTATTTATTTATTTTTATTGCTTATGTATTTCATGCATGTTTTATTGCCATGGTATCACTCATTAGAATATTATGAGTTAAATGTAATTAAATGATTAAAGGACCCTAAATTGGCATGATTGAATAGGTTAAAACCAAATCACCTATGACAATTATGGGCATTAATCAGATTACATAATTGGTTAAGTGATTAAAGGTATGTCCAAGGCCATTTGGACATAAGGTAAATCACAAACCATACAAAAACTTAATTAACAAATTATCAAGTGTGTGAGGGTAACATGTAACTCGCGGCTTCCCAAAAAGGTTGATTCTCACTATGATGCATGTGCTTACTCGTGTCACATGCGTGATCCCCATTAGGGATAGAGTACATACATCAGCTATAGTGGGAGAATTTTCAATAAATATTTAATTCTTTGTTGCATATGATATACTTACTCGTGTCACATGCGTGACCCCTATTAGGGATGGGGTATGCCATTAGTTTGCATAGTTCTAAGAATTAAATGAATAATCTAGGGTGTTCTATTTGAACACTTACTCGTGTCACATGCGTGACCCCCATTAGGGATGGAGTTTTCAAACTTGTTAATCCCAGAAGATTAAACCTTGGTTAACACTTGACCTATAATGATAGGAGCCAAAAAAAAAACCAAAGCAGTGATCATAACCAAGTAAGGCTGTTGGATCAGCACTTGGGGACTATGACCAGGTGGGACTTGGGTTGACTCATTTTTATGGAGGTCAATACACTGTTACATTGAGACTTTGTAGATTTTTTTTAAGTTTTTGCTACTTAGTAATCTTAATGTTAAAATAATATTTATAGAGCATATATAACTGATTCATGTATGCCATTATTTATATTCCAGATCTCATCATCATTTTCTCCACTTGCTTCTATACTTAATGATAATAAGTTAACCGGACCAAACTATTTGAATTGGAAGAGAAATTTGGACATAGTATTCACTTCTGCTGGGTATAAGTATGTCCTAACAGATATCTATCCTTAGTTGGGTCAAAACCCAATGGATAATGAAAAGCTTGAATTTGAAAAATGGAACAAGGCTGATGAGATGGCCAAATGCTATATCTTGGCTTCCTTAAGCCCAGTGCTACAGCAGCAATATCAAAATATGGAGACGGCTTATGATAATTTTTAGTCTCCAAGAGATGTTTGCTCATTCGAGCAGGGCTGCATGACAGAGTGCTATCAGGAAGCTGATCAATGCTCGTATGGCTGAAGGTATCCCGGTCCGAGAGCATATGCTTAAAGTGATGGGCTACCTATATGAGGCCATCGATTTGGGTGCTGAGATCGACCAAGAGACTCAGATAGATATAGTGCTGGAAATCCTCTCAAGTTCATTTGATCAATTCAAGCTTAACTATTCAATGAACAAACTTGGCATGACCCTCCCAAAGCTCATGAAAGAGCTACAATCAGCTGAGCAGATTCTAGGGAAGGAAAAGGCAATTCACTTTACTAAGGCTTCTTCTTCTAAGTCCAAAAGGCCCAAAGGAAAGAAGAAGCAGCATCCTAAGGTAGCGGGTGGCAAGATCAAAAGGATAAAGACCGCTAAAGGAGCAGTAAAAGGGAGATGTTTTCACTGCAACTAGAAAGGGCACTGGAAGACAAACTGCCCAAAACTAATTGCCAAGAAGAATGCAGCATATAATATTTTTGTTATTGAAACATGTTTAGTGGTGGATTCTACTGTATCTAGGATTGTAGACTTAGGAGCCACTAATCACATATGCAATTCATTGCAGAGGTTCCAGGTAACCAGGAAACTCAATAGAGGAGAGATATTACTTAGGCTGGGGACATGAGTAAAAGTGGGAGCTACTAGTATTGGTAGAGTTAGTTTATCTTTTGGATGTAACAAAAACTTGTATTGGATGATTGCTTATATGTACCAGACATTAAAAGAAATTTAATTTTAGTAACATGTTTGATTTCCTATGGTTACAATGTTTCTTTCCATTCTGATGTTTTCATTAGTAGAAATGGTAAAGAAATTTGTAGGGGATCAAGATTGAGAAATTTATATTATGTACATCCAATAACTCCCACATCCAATGACACTGAGATAGTGCATACTGTCTCAAATAAGAGAAAAGCTGAACACAATGAGGAAACACTTTGGCATTTAAGACCAGGTCACATAAAGCTTAATAGGATTAAGAGGCTTATCCAAGATGGATCCTTGGGTCCATTGGATATGGATAATATGCCTCAATGCAAATCCTGTTTAGAAGGAAAAATGACTAGAAGGTCTTTTAAGACCAAAGGCCTTAGGGCCTCTGATTTACTGGACTTGATGCACACTGATGTATGCGGACCAATGACGGTACAAGCTTGAGGAGGTTTTGAGTATTTCATTACTTTTACTGATGATTACTCAAGATATGGATGCATTTATCTGATGGGACATAAGTATGAGGCTTTTACAAAGTTTAAGCAGTTCAAGGCTAAAGTTGAGAATCAGTTGGGAAAACGAATCAAAGCTGTTAGATGAGATAGTGAAGGTGAATACCTTCTTGAAGAATATAAACAGTTTCTCATTGACAATGGCATTGTTTCTCAACTTACTGCTCCTAGAACACCATAACAGAATGGGGTAGCAGAAAGGAGAAACAAAATCTACTTGAGATGGTAAGATGCATGATGTGTCATGCGAGTTTACCAGAATCCTTTTGGGGATATGCTCTAGAAACAACAACATATATTTTAATTTAGTCCCATCAAAGTTAATACCCAAGACTCCCTATGAGATGTGGACTGGACGTAAGTCCAATCCAAGATACCTCAAAGTATGGGGATGTCCTGCTTATGTATTGACTGAAAAGACGTCTAAATTCGGACCAAGATCTATACTTTGCTACTGGGTTGGTTTCCCAAAAGGAACTATAGGCGGCTACTTCTATAATCTTGAGAGTCGAAATGTGTTTGTTAGCACGAATGTTAGATTATTGGAAGATGATTGTATTAGTACTGCTGATCCTAAAAAGGTGGTTCTACAAGAACAGACACCTGAGGAATCATCTTTCAATTCAAGACATAATGATAAGGATGAAACACCTATTACTAATGCGACACCCGTGGTTCGTCGCAGTGGGAGGATTTTGAGACCACCTAATAGGTTTATGTTCTTTGGAGAATCCTATGTGGCAATCTCCAATGAACAAGAATCAATCCCACTAGTTACGATGAAGCTATCACGGATGTAGATGCAGACCAATGGCACAAGGCTATGGAATCAAAATAAAATCTATGTACTCGAATGAAGTTTGGGATATTGTAGATGCACAAGCTGGGATCAAACCCATTGGGTGCAAGTGGATCTACAAAAGAAAGAGAGGACCGGATGGGAAGGTTGAAACCTTCAAAGCACGGTTGGTGGCAAAGGGCTATACCTAGAAGGAGGGTATAGATTATGATGAAACTTTTTACCTGTTGCCATGCTAAAGTCGATTCGGATTCTCTTGGCCATAGCAGCTCATTTTGACTATGAGATTTGGCAGATGGACGTCAAGACCGCTTTCCTCAATGGATATCTTGACGAGACTATCTATATGGTCCAACCAAAGGGATTCATATCTCGAGGCCAAGAGAACATGGCTTGTAAGCTTAAAAGGTCCATTTATGGACTTAAACAAGCATCCAGATCATGGAACATTAGATTCGATCAGGCCATTAAATCCTATGGTTTTAATCAAATCCTGATGAGCCATGTGTCTACAAAAGATTAGATGGTAAAGCTGTAGTGTTTCTGATATTATATGTAGATGATTTGTTGCTTATTGGCAATGATATCGTAGCATTGTCCTCAGTCAAGATTTGACTATCACATCAGTTTAGTATGAAAGATCTCGGAGATGCTAGCTATGTTCTTGGGATCAAACTTTTATGAGATCGAAAGACAAGAACATTGGGTTTATCTCAGGCGGCTTATATAGATAAGATTCTGCATAGGTTCTCAATGCATGACTCCAAAAAGGGTATGTTACCCTTGAGGCATGGTGTTCCTCTATCAAAGGACCAATGTCCCAAGACTGATGAGGCAAAACGTACAATGAGTAAGGTACCATATGCTTTGGCTGTTGGTAGCCTTATGTATGCCATGTTATGCACGAGACCTGATATCTGTTACGCCGTAGGTATGGTTAGCCGTTATCAGTCGAACCCAGGGATACAACACTGGATAGCTGTCAAGCATATCTTCAAGTATCTTCGGAGAATGAAAGATTATATGCTTGTATATCATAGTGATGAGCTTATCCCAATGGGATATACTTATTTTGATTTTCAGGCAGATAAAGATTCTAGAAGATCTACATCCGATTTTCTATTTACATTAGGTGGTGTTGCTATCAGTTGGAGGAGTGTGAAATAATCTTGTATCGCAGACTCCACCATGGAAGCTGAGTATGTGGCAGCATCTGAGGCCGCAAAAGAAGCAGTTTGGCTAAGAAAGTTTCTTATGGAATTGAAGATTGTACCTTCAATTGAGAGACCTTTAACACTGTATTGTGAATACGACTACGATTGCTCAAGTGAAGGAACCTCGTTACCACACTAAAGGCAAGCACATTGAGTGCAAGTTTCACTTGATTCGAGAGTTTGTGCAGCGGAAAGAAGTGGAAGTGCTCAAGATCGCCTCATTGGAAAACTTAGCTGATCCCTTTACCAAGACCCTCAAGGGAAATATTTTTATAAGTCATGTTGAGGGGATGGGAGTTAGGTTATGGTAGTATGTATTTTAGCCCAAGTGGGAGTATGTTGGAAATTGTGGTCTAAAAGACATAATTTTTCTATGATGATTAACATCAGATGATATATAATAAATGATTTGATATTTGTATCCTATATACCTGTTGTATGTAATTCTCCTAAAAGGCCTACGAATGTTAGAAATAATGATCTTGAGTGCTCGAGATGCTTTACACATGAGTACAGAAGACACAAGATCATTTTATTACATTCGAAATACAATTGTCATAATTTTAATAAAGTTAGGTTCTTTATTATGAGAAATTGAAGTATATATAATTTCTAATTGGAAAATAGTTTGTCTTGACTATTTGAGAGGGATTCTCGAATTAGTATACTAGTACGCATATTGCGTATTGACGGACTTGCATGAGAATAAATTTTGGAAATGTATTATCATGAAATTTAACTTATAGCTATGAGAGTATGATTGTTCTTAAGCTTGAGCAAGTCACTGAACTCAGACTTATAGCGTATATGCTTTGATTCACCAAATGAGCAAAGTCCATAAATGATTGATACTTGGTGGGTTGGGCATATGCCACTAGGGTCTAAGAACATACTCGCAATATAGTCATTCATGTACTTTCCATGAGAAAGTAATAACACTCCCTTGAGAGGTTCAAATTAATCCATCTTAAAACTATGCATAGTGATCTTTATAGATCGAGTGTAGACATGATCAATCGACGGGTTGATTCCTGACGCTCAATGGATGGATATGAGGGAACCTAGAGCTCAAGGTGTTAGATGGATATTGAACAAGTGATAGTACACAAATTACTTGATGCCAATATTCGAGTGTCGCATGAAGGAACCATTTGCGTATCGAGCTCATAGGTCAGGGATGAGATTGTCTTATGTGACAATTTATTTTATCTCGACGTAAATGTCGCGCAAATCCTGGATTGCAGTTGTGATTTTCTTGTGGAAATAAATCACGACTAAGAATATTATCCCGAGTCATAGGGAATGGCGGTGTAAGGACAATATTCTTGGGAGCTAGGTTATGTATATCCCGCGAAGTCTAAGGTGTAGACCATAAAAGGAAACTCGCTCCAAAATTTTAAGAATTCATTTTTAAAATTTTAGGTGACGCGATGACAAGTAATGCCGCTAATATTGTGTTTAGTTTTTAGAAAAATTCGGAGAAAAGTTTCTTAATGAAACTAAACTCTGTAACATGGATCCGTGACCAAAGTGGAGGCCATGGGTAGTTTGAGGACTTTGGGTTTAGGCTCTATGGACCTTGGTCCCAATGAGCCTTTAGACCAGCGGGCCTATTGTAAGTTGGGCATGATGTTCTCAGATCAGGCGTAGAAGAGACAACGTATTTTTTTTAAGAAGCGACGCACCTTTGGATGATGATGAGAAGCGTCCCTCCCGTAGGGACGGGACGCTTTTTTTTATCAGAGTATCGCTTCCCATTTATAATTCGGAAAACCATGATCGAAAAAGTTAAAAAAGAGAAATCTTTTTTTCATTTTTCATCCGCTCGTCTTCATCTGTTTTTAAGAATAGTAAAGACAGAGAGATCCAGAAGAAAAAAACACAAAAGAATTCGGCTAATTTTTTATTCACAAAAAATCATTGCTTATTTCCTTGGCCATACCCGTTGCTCATTCAGGGAGTTGAGGATTAAAGATTATCTTGTTTATTCCTTAGAAGAATCAGCGATCTCAGAGTCTCCACTCCTTCGAAGAGTATCCGATACAAAAGCCTTCACGCAAAGGAGTCTTTACGCACGAACGCTTCCTTATTTATGAAGAAATTTAATAAAAATCTTCAGTAAAAATGTACGCAATCATTTTCTCTAATTAAGAAATAATTGCCATGATTGTTCATAATTTAGATTACTGGTATCGCTTCTGCACCAACTAGATTTAATATTTTAATCCACGCTTATCTTCTTCATGATAAGAGTTTTGATCGGATTGTTTCGATCTCGAGAATCTCATCGGAGATCAGAACCTCCAACTCGTTTTATCCATAGTTGAAGATAACCATAGCAAAATTTAAAATTCTTAACTTATCCTATCATCAATAATCCCATCTATCCGTCCAACAATATTATCATCACCAAAAAATAACACAATCGATAAAATATTATTTTGCTAATCAAATCAAGTATTTTTTTTCTTTTCAAACTTAATATTATTTAGATCATAAAAAAAAACTAATTCAGTCAATAGTGAAACCAAATGGCAATTATTAGTATTGTTACTTTATCTAGTGTAATGGGCATATTATGCACGTATACCATCATCGTTAGTCTAATTCTCTTTTAGTGGTAATAAGTTAGACCTGATTCCGTCTGACCCGAAGCCGAAGGGCTAATGGTTCGGATCTAGTCCAAGTTATAATGAAATCATTCGGACGGCTCCTGGTTTACTTGCCCTCAGGCCTTTTCTTCGTCCATTTATTTCTCAGACCGCTCGTCTTCTCTGCGAGCACCGGGGAGCCAAAACCCTATAAACCCTAAATTCAATGCCATGAGAAGAAGATGGACCGCTGCCATCCCTACCGGTGAGTCTACCGCCCCTTTCCTCTACCTTCTTTCTCTTCCTCATTCCCCGTCCATCTCCTCTGGCGACCCTTCTCTTCCGCCTCCTCCTCGTTCGCTGCCGTCCCGGAAACGCCAACCGCAGCAACCCCAACACCCGATTCCCATCTCCACGCCCAGCTCTCCTCCATTCTCTCCCGCCGGCACTGGCGCCGGAGCCGTACACTGAAACGATTGGCGCCCTCCCTTACCCCGCTCCACGTCGCCGAGCTTCTCCGGACCCGCCCTCTCGACCCCGAGACTGCCCTCTCCTTCTTCCACTGGATTGGCGAGTGGCCTGGCTACCGCCACACCGTAGACTCCTATGCATCCCTCCTTGGTAACCTCCTCCGCTCCAAATCCCCCGTTAATGCGGAGAAGATCATCGTCTCTATGGTCCAGTCATGCAGTTCTCCCATAGACATGCGCTCCGCCATAAATTCCATCAAAGCCTTTCATCGAGCGGGTGGCCGTGCCGGCTTCAGGCTGTCTCTCCGATGCTATCACATGCTATTGAGGTCCCTTGAGAGGTTCTCAATTACTGATGAGATGAAGGATTTATACCAACAAATTATAAAAGATTGGAACTTGCCGGATATAATTACATGCAATACGATTATTAAAGCCTACTGCAAGGAAGGGAATGTTGCTGAGGCAAAGCAGTATTTAAGGTTCTTGTTGGAAGCAGGATTGAAACCTGATACCTTTACTTACAATTCTTTGATCTTAGGTCTCTGCAAAAGTAAGTATTTGGATAGGGCTTGTTGGGTCTTCGTGATGATGCCACAGATGGGCTGCCAGAGGAATGAGTTCTCATACACCATTCTTCTCCATGGGCTCTGCGAGGCCCTTCAGATCGACAAAGCTTTTGTGCTTTTCTCAAAGATGAGTGATGATGGGTGCTGCCCTAATGTGCACACTTACACAGTGATGATCAACGGCCTCTGCAAGGAGGGCAAGGTTGAGGATGCTGAATCATTGCTGAATGAGATTTCCAGCAGGGGTTTGGTCCCTAGCACCGTGCCTTACAATGCCTTAGTTGATGGGTACTGTAAAGGAGGAAAAATAGAGGCTGCTTTGGGGACTATGAAGCTGATGGAATCGAAGGGGTGTAAACCAGATGCATGGACATATTCAATAATAATTCATTACCTTTCCAAGGAGAATCGCCTTAAGGATGCTGACGCCATGTTGAATGAGGCTATTGAGAATGACTCCTTTCCTAATGTCATTACCTACACTGCATTGATCGATGGGTATTGCAAGCAGGAAAAGTTTGGTGATGCTTTTGGGGTTGTGAAACTGATGGAGTTAAATGGATGCAAACCAGATGCTTGGACTTACACAAAGATGATTGATAGCCTTTGTAAGAATAACAGGCTACATGATGCAAAAAGCTTGCTGAATGAGATGTTTGAAAAAGGCTTGGATCCTAATGTGGTCACCTACACTGCTCTGATTGATGGGTATTGTAAGAGAGGAAAGGTTGATGCTGCATTGGAGATTGTCGAAGCGATGGAGTCAAATGGGTGTCAGCCAAATGCTTGGACATATAATGAGCTGATATATGGGTTTTGTCAGGAGGGGAAGGTGCACAAGGCAATGGCTTTGTTGAGTAAAATGCTTGAGAGTGGGTTATCTCCAGACCTTATCACGTACACTGCTTTGTTTCATGGGCAATGCAAGGAGGGTCATATAGATAGTGCTTTTAGGCTACTTGATTCTATGGAAGTGAATGGTTTGGTTCCTGATCAACAGGCATACTCGATCATCATAGATTCCCTTTCCAAAGCTGGGAGAATTGAAGAAGCTTATGCACTCTTCAAGTCTGTTTCTAAGGAAGAGGTAGGGGCAAATAAGGTGATGTATACTGCCTTAATAGATGGTTTGTGTAAAGCTGGAAAGCTTGATTTGGCTTATTCACTGCTTGAGGAAATGGTCTCCAAGGGCTGCTTGCCAGACTCATACACCTATAGCGTTTTGATAGACGGGTTGTGCAAAGAAAAAAAATTACAAGAAGCCTTGTCATTACTGGATGATATGATTGATAAGGGAATAGAGCCCACAACTATAACCTATACAATTCTTATTGATGTAATGCTCAAGAAAGGGAGCTGTAATGATGCTAAAAGGATGCTTGTGCAAATGATTTCTTCAGGGTGCAAGCCAAATGCTATCACTTACACAGTATTCATCCGTGCCTACTGCAGTGAAGGAAGGTTGGAAGAGGCAGAAAATGTGATACTAGAAATGAAAAAGAAGGTGTTCTTCCTGATTTGGTGACTTATAACACATGGATTGACGGGTGTGGGAGTATGGGATATATAGATCGAGCATTTTCTGTTCTCAAAGACATGATAGATGCTGCATGTGAGCCCAATTATTGGACTTATTCAGTTTTACTCAAGCATCTGATCAAGAGGAAGCAGGTTAACAGTGTCTTTGCCAATACTTCTGCCCTATGGAAAATGTTAGAGATAGATACTATATTGGAGCTTTTGCAGGAGATGATGAGACATGGTTGTGCTCCTAATGTTGTCACATACAATGTTGTCATTTCAGGGTTCTGCAAAGAGTCCCGGTTGGAAGAAGCGTATATGCTGCTTTCTCATATGAAGGAAAGGGGGATATCACCCAATGAAGATATCTACACCTCTATCATTAATTGTTGTTGCCAAGTGAAAAGGTTCTCTGAGGCATCGACATTCATAAGCTCCATGGTAGAATGTGGTTATCTGCCTCACCTGGAATCCTACCAGCTTCTTATTTCAGGCCTTTGTGATGAAGGAAATTTTGAGAAGGCTAAAATGCAGTTCTGTGACTCTCTTGGGAGGGGTTATAACTGTGATGAAGTTGCATGGAAAATTCTTATTGGTCTAGTTAAAAAGGGTTATATCAACATATGTTCTGAGATGTTATCTATCATGGAGGAAAGACACTGCTCTCCTAGCCCTCAGACATATGCTATGATTGCCAAGGATATTCCAGAAGTACTCAATGAGGCACTGAGTGAAATTGAGGGATGATCTCTGCTTCTGTTTATTTCCTGCCATACTTATCGATGCGGGTACTCAGTACACATTTTTCCTGGGATGAACAAGTGAAAACTGAGAAAGCCAAGGGCATAACAGAATACATTCTTCTGGCATGTTCTTTACTTTGTCACAGAAAATATTTTATTGGTGGTAGAAGCAGTGCACCAGATTATTGATGAAGCATGCTGGGGCATGAAGTTGTAGAACCCTGGCCTATTGCACCATAACTCAAAACAGGCAAGTGACTTTATATCTTCATTGATCTCATTATTTTTTATTTAAAATGCTATCACTAGGATTCTTTTGGAAATCACTTGCTGGGTTATTCCTTTCTTTTCTATCCACTAAGCTCATAGTTGGTACGAGGACATTGCAAATATTGGTGGCAAAAAGGCACCACTAATTTTGCTGTCTTTTCAAGTGATACTAATCACTTTAATCTTTTTTTTTTTTTTGGGCAGCTGAATCTGAAGATTTCAATGACGTGTGTGTGTGTGGAATGTACACAGACATCTCTACATTTTAAGACAGAGAGCATTTTATTCAAGAGATTTCAGTGGCATCTATTTGTCCACAGACATGCAGATGATCATGCAAGCTGGTGCTTCATATATAGGAAGAAATCCAAAACTAGTCCTTGTAGGAACAGCTATATGTTTGATATTGCTACATTCTTTATAGGGACCATGGGGTAAATAACAGGTTTGATTAATCACAACTGATTTCTCGAGTATCATGATTTTTTAATTTCCCAAAAAAACATCAGTTATAATCTTGATGAGCAAGCATGTAACATTTTTATCATTTATGTGAAGTCAGTTTATGGATGTGCTTATGATCCTAGTAGTTCCAACTTCTGAAGGCATGCCATATAAGATAGAACTTGAGAAAGGAAACCTCTAGGCTAATATAATTTAGTGCTTTCTGGGAGGGAATCGGTTAAATGACAGCACATGATAAACATAAACCTGCTACATGCATCAACTTATTTGGAGAGTTCAATATAATGGAATTTGATATCTTTATTAAAATCGTAAAAAATCAGTATTTTCAAATGGATACTCTAGTTCTTCCAATTTTCTTCATTTATATCTTCAATTGGTATTAACCAAGCATTCACAAAATGGGTGTTGTATTGAATGTATAAGCATAATTGATATGCACATTTATTATCAAAATCTTGTTTGGGTTAATATTTCAGGTTCTGTATATCCTTCTCTTCTATGATTGTCAAAATTGCTCTTAGTATTCAAGTGTGCTACTGAGAATATTTTCTTTAAGAAGCCTACCGTTCCTACTTCATTGTAAATTAAACTTGGTGGTGAAATCAAATGCATGCTGTGGTTAGAGGTTGCTAAAGTTTGGTGCCTTGGTTAAAACATTCCAAGGAAATTAGACTCCTAGAAAACATTGTTTTTGACTTTAACTTTTCTTTCTTTTTTTTTTTTTTTACTTGAAGCACTTTATCTCCAATGAAATATAAAAACCAGCACTCCCTCGTGCTACTGATTCATAATTTCCTGCCTCTGACACAGTGATTCTCTGATATCTTTTTTTTTTTTAAAATAGACACATAAACCCTTAACAATTTCTTTTCAGTACGTAACTTTTGAGTAATGAACAGTGTTTTAATAAGGCAGGTGTTTTATCATTTTAAATTGTGAATTTTAGTTATTTTTGCAGTGAAAATGGACCTAGGAAGTTCTTCTATCTATTTCATGGAAGAAAGGTGGGAAGTTATTTTCTTTTAAATATATTGACCTCAGTTTTTCAGTTGCCATGTGGTTGGATGTTAGCTAGTGGCTTCTGCAATTGATATTCTACCTTCACTGTAATACAATTAAACGTATAGCCCATTCTTTTGAGAATGTTGATTGGATGAAGGCTCAGTTAGAGATCATGGTGTGCAAGAAGATGACATATTAGAGATATTGGTTCTGTCTAGGAAATCAGCATCATAGGATTTGCATGAGATTTTACCGTCTGTAGCCGAGACCATGCTCTATTGGCTCTGTGGAAGGTGATCCATCAGATATGAAAGATTTGCAAATAATTATTTTAATGAATTGTGTGACCTGCACTGTTATTTTCAACAGAGCATCATTTCTATCAAATGGTGATTCAGTTTTCATAGACTACTCTAGAGAGCAATTTCAGAAAGATACTAGAACATACTTGCAATTTGGCAAATGGGTATGTTAATGGGGCTCAGTATTTTCATGACTTGAATGATCTAATTCTTGTCCGTTGAAATTCTTTTATATTGCTCAGAATCAAGTGTTGGCATATTTTGATTCCTTGAAAGATCTAGATAAACGGATATGAAGGGTATTAGCAAGTGCATTTGTCATGATTTTCTATGTTCTTTGCTTGGTGATCAACAAACAGTACTGATGTGCACTGCTCTGCTGTTGCAATGGAGATCTGAGGGCTTGTAAATGGCTGCATGAAATCAGAAGTGGACAGCTGGTGGTCTGATAAGTATAAGCGCCATTATCTGATTGATAAGACACTTGATTGCTTCTGAGGTGATTTAGGAGGATGGGGACAATTAATAGGTCTTGGTGGTGATCAAATAATAGGTCCCCATTTTGTCTTATCCTATCTTATGGTTGATATTGGAGGGGCTAATTATGTTTGACATCTTTTTTCTACCATTTGAGATTGGGACTATGGAGTTGATGCGGAATCCTAGTCCCTTTGGCTGCAAGAAGGAAGCAAGAAGATCACAAATGTCTCTATGCTTATGACTTGATGTCTCATTTATGTTGATATTTTGGACTGCATCTTTCCTTCAAGCAGGAGGATTTTGCCTTGGTAATCTCTCCACTGCTACTTTCACGCCATGTTTCCTTCACAATCTTTTAGATACTTGTTTATGTAACCATATGGTTGAAATTAGAGACGCAAGAGATTGACTGTTATGGGTGGCACTAATCACATGTGGTTGAGGTAGTGTTACCTGGAAACTCATGTAAAGAAAGGGACAAGATGGCACATGCCTCTAGTTGCAATGTGCCAAGATATAATTGTCTTAGCAAAGAACAACACAGAAATGTATTTATTTCTAATTGATAAAATTCAAAAGACCAACTTCCAAATCATCAGAAGAAACATAGAATGATAGCCCTGATGAAGAAAATAACGAAGAAAAAATCCTTTCTTTATAGTTTAAAGTTATAATTTTTAAACTTTTTTTTTATGATTTATTGATTTTTGATCTTGTCGAGTTAGATTCTCCTCATGTGAGAATCCAAGTCTTCAGTATGTATCCATTCATAATTAGATTTAGGTTGAAGGTCTTGCTGAAAGATCTCCAATGAAATTCCTAAAAATATCTTTTTTTTTTTTCAAGTTTTTTGAATCTGGTTGGGTTGGATCACTGATTGTGACATCCCACATCCAATCCATATCTAAATCAAGATTTTTTTTTAAAAAAAAGAGTCCTAGCCCAACCATTTCCATTTGATGGTCATTATCCACAACCTGTTGGCATCGGAATTGATTGACAGTCGCTTGCAAATCATAATCAACGACAAAATTTGATGATTAATGGTAGTAGAGTTTTTTAAGTAGCAAATTGATTTCCATAGTTCGAGGAGGGTTTAATTAAAGATAAAACATAATGTATCAGTTTTGAGTAAAATGTAATGTATCAATTTTGGGTGGTCTCAGGTTGGCTTAGATTCAAATTGGGTTACTTGGTGATGCATATTCAATCCATATCCTAAACATGTCCTATTTTGTATTGAAGCCCAATCCAAATAACTTTAGTTTGGATTCAACAGGATTATCTTTAGTTCTGTTCTGGATTGGAACCAGTCCAATTGAATAATGATACACCTTTGAGTGTTTGAAAGCAACACCATTAATTGAGACAAACTGTAGAAGGCACTGTCATACAACTTAATTTGGCACGTTCCCTGTAAATTCCAGAAAACTTCATTTGGCATCGCTTCCAGTTTTAAATTTTAACTTTTTTTTGAAGAAAAACTAAACTAGTTTCTATTTTTTCTGGGAATCAAAAATTTAAAACTTCTTTGTAGTCACTTGAGTTGCATTTGGTAGCAGCTACAATGGCAATGGTGGTGGCTGCTGACAGCAGCCAAATAGCAGGTGGAGGGTGGTGGGTAGTGTCAGTGGTGGTTATAGAGGTAATGCTGATGGCAACGGGTGTTTTGGTTTTCAAAAAATTTGGAAACCAGATTTTTTGGCTCACACAATTTCTAGAAACTAAGAAAGAGGCTTTCAAAAAATTAAAATTACAAACCAGGTCACCAAACACTACTCCTACCTCGGTTTATGCGTTTTGGAGAAAGTTGAAAAGTGGAAAATGGAAATGATGTCTATCAGGTCCTTAATGTTTCATTATTCATTAAATTGACTAAAGACTGTATGTAGCTAGAATCCTGATTAAGATATGGCTAGAAATGAAGACGAGTTGTCTTGCTCTCTTGGTAACATGGGTGAAAATTGTCTGATTTTGGGGGGGGGGGGGGGGGGGGTGTTGTCCATGCAGTAGGGACATAAAATCTAAGCTTTTATGTAAGATCTAGCAATCCTGAGGAAAGCCTAGTAGCAAGGCACGAGGGCTAAGGAGGGAAAAACTATATTAATGATTTATCGCTTTTAATATTCATGAATTTCAATATAGGGATAGGAGGTGAATGATTTTTGGAAATCCATGTATATTGATGTATTATTCCATTAGGATGTCTAGATGGTTTCCGTAAGAAAATGTTGAAGAGATGCAGATAATCAAAGATAGAAGTCTTTTAGCTCAAAAACTCAAAATTCTTTAAAAAAAAGAAACCTGGTATGCCAACATCTTGCCCTCAAATCTCTCGACTTTGCCTATCTGATTGTGCTTTAAATGCCTTGGATGTCTCATTTCTGTTCAAATCATTATGGCCTAACTTCTAGAACCTAATAAGTGTTGCTACTCTTGTAGGTGGTACAATATATTTTCTTTTCTTTTAGGGGCCATTGCTTGGTGTAATGGTAAAGACACTCATGGGGCGGCCACTTTACGTGAGAAGGGTCCAAAGGTTAGGTCTGTCCCCACTTTCCCCTCCCAGGACCTTGTTGTGGTCATAACTGTGTAGTGGCTTTTCTCTTTCTTTTCTTTTAGGTTAAGTACAATTTGTTTGAGAATAATTTCATCAACTGAGGTGATTTATGGCAAAATTTATATCTGACTGGTTGCTGATATAATAATTGTCTCTCTGACAAAAAAGCCTGAAGGTAAATTCCATTCATGGATTAAATTTCCGATTGGATCAGAGTAGCTTCTGGTATAACATATGCAGAAATCGGTGGGTCGAGAAAAATTCTCTTGGTTGGCCAACTTTTTATGTTTCTTTTCTTTCTCTTCTCTTTGTTTTATGGGTGATGGTGTGGGACTTCGCTATGTCAGATGGTTCTTCGTATCTCTCTTTTCATTTGTTTAATGAAATGGCTTAGTGGGGTGTCTTATTTATTCATTGGTTGTAAATTGACATACAAACACTCTTCTAAGGAGTGACCAGTATTTATTGAGAGGCCCTTATAGATACCTCTATATTGTCGATTCAGTTTGTAGGTATGGCTTTGAAATCACTCTCAAATTCAATGGTCAGACTTACAAATTGAAAATTCAACCTGTTGGATTTAATAACTTTGTTTAAATGTGTGCTCATACCCTCATCTTGTTGGCATTACTATTGCTGGCCACATTCTCTGCTAGTATTCTATCAGCTGCATGGTTAATACTTAAGTTTCTTTTATGTTGTTCCACAAAGCTTGCTAAAAGATCAACTTAAGTGCTAGATTATACTGTAAAAATGCAATATTTGCATTTTATGGTTCAGAACCTTGAATGTCTCTATTATTGTTGACAATTTTGGGAAATTGAGAAATCTACGAGTGACTGGACTGTAGCATGATGTGCAGGTCAGCAGGGGTAGGTGTGAAACGTGTAATAATTGAGGCTATGCCTTGTATAGGCGATCTGAACCAGCTACTGCCTTATACTCGAAATGTATTTTGAGGCTGCTTTTATTTTTTTTTTTTTTTGTATGACTTCTTTTTGAGAATTTTTTGTTATGATATTAAACTTTAAGGACATCTGTTCCAACTTAGTTTCAGACTAACTATGCCTTTAAGTGTGGTATTGTAAGTTCTTCAAGGATACTGTACTTTCAATGGTCTGAATATTTACTGTTGGGTCCTGATGCTTCAACAGGATTGTTGCTGCTGTGTTTAAATTGAGGTCTCGCACAGAGTCAGAGGTGAACTTGTTGCAGGTTGTCAAGTCTCTATAATCGTTGGTGAACCTGATCTTGCCAGCCCTTCCTTGGTTTGGAATTGTGGGAATGACTACGTTTTCAGCATGAGGCCGGGACCAAAATCAGCCAGCTCAGGGAGTGAGGTTTGTATATGACCAGTGCCCAGACCTTGGTGATGACCAAGTGAGGTTTTAAGGTTGGTACATTGTGTGACAAGCATTATCATGCACAGAAGTGAATTGATCCAGACATCCAGTACCGCTCCGATTCTTTTGGCCATAGACCAGGCTGTTGCTGTTGTGTTCTCCGGGAAGGGGACCTCGGGTTTTGTTGGAGAACACATAAATTGGATCTGTGTTTCAGGTTGGATGGCCAATTCAGGATAGAATCATTTCATGAGGCTTGGTTTTACGCCTGGTCATATGTAATGTTCAGGCTGAACCCAAGCTACCTCTTAGCTTTTGGAGTTCTTTTCCCATGATGTCATGGATGAAGCATAATCAATTTATGACTGTCCTAAGAGGTTTGAGCCTACTGTTGTAAAGGTCTAAACCCACCCAAGTTGCCTTGTGGCTCAAGTGTCCCGACCATTCAATTTGTGGGGACTCAGATACTTGAATTGATGCAATAAGCTTACTTTTTGTGAGACTTGATGCAACCTCCGTAGGGCCTACGGGTTGGTGCTGCCTTGCAGATGAGAGCACAACAAATTGACATATTTGGCACGTCTTGTTGGCTGTGATTTCTAAATCTGAGACCCGAGTGAACCATTGCAGACCGATTGCTTTTGAATTTTCAACTAAACTCATCTACTTCCAGCTACATGAGATCGGTTACATGAATCTATTTCCTTCACTCTACTCTATTCAAGACTATGTTGACACTCAAATAATAAATAGTTATATTTTTCTTGATTTTTTCATGTTAGTTTAGGTCTACTTTTTACTGATAAAAGATCATTCTTTCTAATTAAAGCATCCAAAGGCCTTTGTTATATGTTCAAATAATTGTAATCGATTTTCTTTCATTTTATTTTCAATTAGGGTTATTATTATTATTATTATATTTATTTATTTTTAATTTTATTTTTTTAAGTTTTATCATATATCCTTTTAACATGCGCATTTTTGTTATACTTAATTTATTCATAAGTTATTTTAGTATTATTTAACACTATTTCATATAGTATAGCTAATCTATTAACGGTTTATAATTTTTTTAATTTTAATAAAATGCATTGATTATACAATGCATTTCTTTATTTAATCTATCATGCTTTTAGATTCTGTTTCGTATTACATTTGCATTTAGAGCACATATTTCTTATTATATGTTGCTCCTTTTATTTCAATCTGGCATCATGTATCATTTTCATTCAGATTCATACATCTCAAACATTAACCACTGTGTAATCATGGATTTAATACATCCTTCAGTATTCTGTGTTTTCAGATTACATTTGCATTCAGACTACAAATTTCTTATTACATGTTGTTACTTTCATATCAATCTGCCAGCATGTATCATTTTCATTCAGATTCATGCATCTCAACATTAACCGCTGTGTAATCATGGAATGATGGAATGATTGGGTTGGCTGGATGTTTTACCCCGGGCTGTTCAGGTCGTTGAAGTGGAAAATTTTTGGGCATGTCCTCTCGAAACATCCACAGCAGGCTTTTTCATTAATTGAGGATAAGAATCTAATGCAACAGTCCTCATATGAACAAAATGTTGCTGTTATAAAGTAATTTGGATGGGTAAATAATAACATAAAGTTCCTATAGAAAATCAAATAAACAATCAATGATGCAATGTAGCTTTAGTTTATTTGATGCAGGATTGATTCGCATGTAAGTAAATTTTTTTAATGATTAATAATTACAGTTGATTATTTTTTCAAAGTAATAGTCTAAGAGGGATTCAAGAAAATTTACAGTAAACAGTTCCTAAAAATAAGGAAGAAGGACTGCCAAGGCTAAGAAGTCCCGGTAGGGCTTGCTCTCTACAATAAAGTTATTAGTATATTAGAGGGGTGTACCTGGCAAGAGAGGAAGATCAAAGTACTTGGCAAGAGGAGGAAGATCAAAGTGTTGAAGGGGTTGCTCTGTCTGACGGATGCGCTCTAGATGATCAAGCCTTGAACTCTGCGGCCAAGTATATGCTGACTTGGATGACAATTACTTTGAATCCTGGATTTGTGGCTACTGAGGGATCTGCAAGATTACCATACAAGGGTTAAAGAATAATAGAGAAAATTTAGAATAGAGGCAAAGAGATAAGGAAGGAGTAGAGAAAAGGAAGGCCGGCCAAGGGCTCTTGGGCGTCCACTATTGGAAGATAAAGGTGGCGGTCAGGGTTTCTCCTGGAGACTTGGGATGTTGGCATGCGTAGGAGGAGGGAAACAAGAGCACCAAAGAACCAATTAACAAAAATCACAATAACTCAAAACTTGTATTGATTGATTAATAATAAAAGATACCTCATTCATACAAGAGGGTTTCTTTTATAGAGCAAGAGACTTGAGGCCCAAGAAAATACAGATATGGAAAGAGAGAAAAAAAAAAAGGTGCTCTAATCAAATTTGGCATGAAATCTGCAGCGTCCAAATGAGGAAGGTGATCTTCTAGATGCAATCAGCGGCAGCTGGATTCGGCATGAAATCTGTGGCATTCAAATGAGGCAGGTGATCTTCTAGATATGATTGAGATGCAATCAGTGGCAGCTTAATTTGGCATGAAATCTGCAGCGTCCAGATGAGGAAGGTGATCTTCTAGATGCAATCAGCGGCAGCTGGATTCGGCATGAAATCTGTGGCGTCTAGATGAGGAAATGATCATCCAAATCGGGAAGGTTATTTGCTCTGTTAGGTGGCATGGGCTGCTTGAAGTAGGTGTGGCACCAACTTGAATTTAGTAGCTGCTCTGTCTGACTATGATGGCCTTATCTTCTGCTCCAATACTGATGTCTCCTCTTGTAAGCTGATGAACTTACTATGACTCACATTAAAATAAATTGAACTGGATAGGACTCAATTTATAATAAAATGAACTGGACGTGACTCAAAATAAACTAAACTTTATTTCCCAACTCAAGACTTGAATCATAACTAATCAGATATCCACATAGGTTAAGAATCCTCTGCTTGATCCTGGTGCCCGCACCAATTCTTTCGGGATGGGAAGAATTCGACCCCGTTGAGTATGGGTCATTCTGGCTTTTGTATCTCTCTAGTAGGTCTGGATCGAGGTGTTGCAAGTCCTCTCGAGTAATCCATGAATCGTCAGACTCTGGGCGACCCTGCCATCGGACCAGGTAGCATTGATAACCGCGGTTTCGAGTCATAATGGCTTGATCGTCTAGGATACGCTCGATCCGCTCTCCTCGCTCAGGTAAAATTGGTGGTGGAACTCTTGGGTAGGTTCGCTCATGAAAGGAGGGTTAGGTCCAAAGCACTCACTAGGAATGGTTGCCGGTTCCCTATATTCTACTAGGTCTGCAATATTGAAGGTAGAGCTAATGCCCCAATCCGAGGGCAGATCTAGCACATAGGCATTGGGTCCTACCTTCTCTATTATTTTAAAGGGACTAGCTCCGCGAGCGTGAAGTTTCTTAACGGTACCTGGTGAAACCGTTCAGGCCTAAGCCTAACCATGATATAATCCCCTACACCGAACTCTTTGGCTCTTCTTCGGGAGTTAGCCAATCTTTTATAAGTTTCATTACTTAGATTTATTTTCTGGCTAATGTCCTTATGTAAGTCTTTGATATGCTATGCAAATGCTTTTGCGGACTCTGAGACTCGTGTGTGGAGGGGTAAAGGAATTAGATCAAGTGGACGATTAGGCTTGTACCCATGGACTATCTCAAATGGACTCTTGCCGTGGACCTATTCACTGAGCTATTGTAGGCAAACTCTGCACGAGGTAGTAATAAATCCCACGTCCCTAGGTGTTCGCCTACAAGGCACCTAAGAAGGTTTCCTAGACTACGGTTCATCAATTCAGTTTGCCCATCCGTTTGGGGGTGAAAGGCTGTGAAAAAATTAAGTTTGGTTCCTAATAGATGCCATAGCGTTTTTCAAAAGTAGCTGGTGAACCTAACATCCTATCAGAAACAATGGTCTTAGGTAGGACATGGAGCTTGACCACGCTGTCTAAGAAAAGTCGAGCTACCCTAGATGCGTCAAAGGTTTGCAAACAAGGGATGAAATGAGCCATCTTGGAGAACCTATCGACCACTACAAAGATGGAGTCGTGCTTCTTCTGGGTTTTAGGTAATCCTAGAATGAAGTCCATACTAAGGTCTTGCCAAGGACGATCAGGCACTGGCAAAGGAGTATATAGACCGGTGTTCTGCTTCTGTTTTTTGCAACAGCACAAGTTCGACATCGGGCTATTATCAGGACAACGAGCCTTTTTAATCCTGGCCAGTAAAATTGGTCTTCTATCGCTAGAATAGTCTTATCTCTTCCAAAATGACCAGCTAATCCCCCAGCATACGTTTCCTAGACTAGGAATTCTCTAAGTAACGTCCTAGGGATACAAAGTCTATTGCCTCTAAAAAGGTAACCATCCTGGATGGTATAATCTCCACTGGTACTTGATGGTCCTAGCTGAAGGATCTTATAAATTTTACCAAAGTCATGATAGGTCTCATATTCATCTTTTATCCGGTCGAATCCTATAACTTCGGTGCTAACAGTACTCAACAACATAGACTTACGGCTTAGGGCGTCTGCTACCTTATTTTCTATACGGTACGGTGTTTCAGGACAAAAGTGTATGCCTGAATGTATTCAACCCATTTGCCGTGCCTAGAATTTAGCTTTTTTGGGAGTTCAGAAATCGGAGTGCCTCATGATCAGAAAATAAGACAAACTCCTGCGGTAGTAAGTAATGTCTCCAATACTTAAGGGCTTGTACTACCGCATAGAGTTCCTTATCATAGGTGGAATATCTAAGTTTAGCTTCATTTAGTTTTTCACTAAAGAAAGCTATGGAGTGATTTTCTTGGCTTAACACTCCACCTATGCCTACTCCCGAGGCATCGCACACAACCTCAAATACCTTAGAAAAGTCTGGAAGTCTAAGTATGGGTGTGTGATTCATCTTATCCTTAAGCTCTAGGAAGGCCTTATTAGCTGACTTAGTCCACTCAAAATTATCCTTCCTAATACAATCAGTGATGGGTGCGACGATGGTGCTAAATCCCCTAATGAATCTTCTGTAAAAGGTTGCTAGGCCATGGAAGCTGTGGACATCGTGGACGTTCATGGGTACCGGCCACTCTACGACCGACCTAACCTTTTTAGGATCCGCTGAAACACCTTCTGGGGTTACCACAAAACCTAGAAAGATAACCCTATGTCATGAAATCACACTTCTTAAGGTTTGCATATAGGCTATTCTCTCTAAGGGTCTGACTGATTAATCTGAGATGGTTAAGATGGTCATCTTTGGTCTTGCTATAAATTAATATATCATCAAAATAGACCACTAAGAATTTTTTGTGTACTCTTTCAGGACCTGAGTCATGATTCTCATGAATGTGCTTGGTGCGTTTGACAGCCCAAAAGGCATCACAACCCACTCAAACGGACCATCTCTAGTCTTAAATGCAGTCTTTCACTCATCCCCTGGTCTAATTTAAACCTGATGGTAGCCACTCTTAAGGTCTATTTTGGAAAATATAGTGGCACCGCCATCATGTCCAACATGCCATCTAGTCGGGGGATAGGGAACCTATACTTGATAGTGATTTTGTTGATGACCCTACTGTCCATGCACATTCTCCAGGTACCATCCTTCTTAGGGGTTAATAGTGCAGGAACTGCACAAGGACTTAAGCTCTCCCTAATGAAACCTTTCCTAAGTAATTCTCCCACTTCTTTTTGTAGTTCTTGATGCTCAGTGGGGTTAATCCTATAATGGGGAAGGTTTGGGAGGGTGGATCCTGGGATCAGGTCAATGGCATGTTGGATGTTTCTCAGGGGTGGTAACTGATCAGGCAATTCTTCAGGGAAGACAACCTTAAACTCCTCTAGGATCTCAATTACTTCTGGGGGTTGTTCCTTTTCCCTCGGTGATGTCCTTTTCTAATTCTTAGCTTTAATCAGATTAACTCTTGGCTTACTATCCTTAAGGTTGCTAGATCCTTTCTTGATTGGGTCCCTAGGTGGAGTTGGATGTATCACATACTTGTTCCCATTGTGTTTAAAAGAGCAGATGTTGGATCGACCAAACAAGGTGGCATCGTGATCATAAAGCCAAGGTCGACCTAATATAATACTACTAACACCCATAAGAATTACATCGCACCATACCTTTTCCTCATAATTTTGTAATTTGATTAGTATTTGGCATCTGAACTTGATTGGGATAGAGGTGGAATCTACCCACGAGACCTTATAGGGACTAGGATGGGGAACTGTGGTCAATCCTAATGACTTAACTGTATTGGTAGAGATGGCATTGATACAACTCCCGCTATCCACTATGATCTTGAGCACCTTATCCCCTATCTTAACAAAAGTCTGTAGGATGTTAGTCCTATGCCAATCTTCCTGGTCCTTAGTTTGAGTCTGGGTCAAGATATATCTAACCACTCCTAGTAGGTCTTCAGACTCAAATGTTTCCTCCTCTCCATCGTACTCATCTATCAGATGGGTATCAGCCTCATAGACCTCTCCCTCAGGTCAACTAGGGACTCAGATTCAGTCTCAGGTAACTCATCTATATGAAGGGATCTGACTGGGCACTGGCTGATCATATGTCCCGGTTTGTTGCATCTAAAGCATTTGATCTAGGGGTTGGAATTTCTTTGGACCTCTATAGATTTGCCCTTATCCTCTCTTGGGGTATAGGGGTACTATTCTGGGTCGACTCAACTCAGTTTGGCTTGTACTGGGTCGGCTAGTGTTGGGTCGACTCGGAAAAGTTTGGCGGGGGTCTGAGTACTGGGTAGGTCTGGGACGACTAGGATAGGCCTGGCTAGATCCTGGATAAGGGCTAAGGCTCTTGGTAGCTCTGATCTACGATAGGGTGGCCCTCTCTGAAAACGTTCATAATCCCTAGCAACTTGGTAAGCTTCTTCTAAATCGTGTACCCTTCTTAGGTAGAGTTCTCTTTGAATATCTGCTCTCAGGCCATACCTAAACTTGGATAGGGTGACTTCCTCAGACTGAACGATATTACACCTCATGGTATACTCTTGAATGTAGCAATGTATTCATTTACATTTTTACTACCCTGAATTAATCCCTGCCACTGGTCTAATAGGCTCTGTTCATACGATGTGGGGACATAATTAGACCTAAGTCTAGCCTTCATGGCGTGCCAGGTGACTATGGGGTCTCTTCCCTCTAATAATTGCCTTCGCTCTAAAGTGGCCCAGTATAACCTAGCCTGTCGTACTAACTTGAGCTTGGCAAAATTAAACTTACGCTCTTCAGACATGTCGTACCAGTCAAAGTACTGGTCCATCCCTTCCTCCCAATCTAGGTAGTCCTTAGGGTCCATAGAGCCATCAAAAGTAGGTGCTTCAAGTCTAATACTTCTAAGGGCTCTTTCTTCTTGGTCTACTACGTCATGATTGGGTCTCCTAGGGAGGACATCTAGGACTGGATCAGGTCGAAGTGGTCTCCTAGGGTTTGGCCTTATGTAAAGGTCAGGCTGTTGGCTCTCCTAGGATGAGATGGGTCTCATGATCAGACTCGGTGTGGGGCTCATGGGCTTCTTCTAGGATGCCCAACCTAGTTTCAACTTGATCGAACCTGGATCCTAATCTAGCCTCAGATTGCTTGATGTCTTGGTTTATTCGGGCTAGTTGTTCAGTGATGATCTTTAAGTGATCATCAATGCTTTGATTAGCTATGGGTTCAGCCTGTAATGGAGGTGGTGGCGGCGAAAAGATGCTCCTGATCTAATGCACATGCAAGCACAATCAAGCATACAAGACTCAAACAGACTCGGACTACGGTATGCTAGACCTAGTCATCCAGAGTAAAGGATTTGGCTTAATGCAAGCCAATCTAACAGTAACTCTTCAATTGCCAGTTGAGACAGTGGAAGGGGGGAGGCTCGTCCGCAAATTGCAGGTGCCTAATTAGAATAACCCCAACACTCCGCTTAAGTCGTTTGACATTTGACCTTCCTTCTAGACATCAATTTCAGAGCACACGCCAGATTGATTTGTATTAGTCTCCTCCAGTACACTAAATCGACTATTGGTGTCCCTAGCCCTTTAGGGCAAATGTCAATTAAGTTGCTATTCAGTTTTAGATTAGAGGCTTGGGATCGGAATACACTGATGGTTGTTTTGGGCCAAGGAAGGGGTCTCAATCCCTCCCTTATCTGACATCAATGAAAGCCCTTAAGAGTAATTTAATGCAGATGAATGACATGTAGAATACAAACCCTAATCCAGAAATATGTAAATAGCAATAAATCTCAGATTTTTTTTCACAGATCGAATTAAATTCTAAAAAAAATAAAGAAAAATACTTTAAATTATAACGAATCTAGAGAAATAAATTTCATAATTTTCTGATGTGTATGCAGGTAGAAATAATTCAATTAACAGATAATATACTGATAATAACGTGAATTAAAATTAAGCCCTAACTATGCTCTGATACCAAACTGATGCAGGACCGATTCGCATGCAAGTAAATTTTTTTCTATTTTTTAATGATTAATAATTGCAGTTGATTATTCTCCCAAAGTATTAGCCTAAGAGGGATTCAGGAAAATTCACAGTAAATCCGCACGCGAAACAATTCCTAAAAAATAAGGAAGAAGGACCGTCGAGGCTAAGAAGCCCCGGTAGGGCTTGCTCTCCTACAATAAAGTTACTAGTAGATTAGAGGGGTGTACCTGGCAAGAGGGAAGATCAAAGTGTTGAAGGGGTTGCTCTGCCTGGCGGATGCGCCCTATATGACCAAGCCTTGAGCCCACGGATCTGCGGCCAAGTATCCACTGACCTGGATGATGATCACCTTGAATTCTGGATTCGTGGCTACTGAGGGATCTGCAAGATCACCATACAAGGGTTAAAGAATAATAGAGAAAAATTAGAATAGAGGTAAAGAGACAAGGAAGGAGTAGAGAAAAGGGAGGTCGGCCAAGGGCTCTTGGGCGTCCACTATTGGAAGACAAAGGTGGCGGCCAGGGTTTCTCCTGGAGACTTGGGATGTTGGCATGCGTAGGAGGAGGGAAACAAGAGTACCAGAGAACCAATTAACAAAAATCACAATAACTCAAAACTTGGATTGATTGATTAATAATAAAAGATACATCATTCATACAATAGGGTCTCTTTTATAGAGCAAGAGACTTGGGCCCAAGAAAATACAGATATGGAAAGAGAGAAAAGAAAAAGGCGTCTTAATAATCAAATTTGGCATGAAATCTGCAGCGTTCAGATGAGGAAGGTGATCTTCTAGATACAATCAGCGGCAGCTGAATTTGGCATGAAATCTGTGGCGTCCAGATGAGGCAGGTGATCTTCTAGATATAATTGAGATAGGAAGCTTAATTTGGCATAAATCTGCAGCGTCCAGATGAGGATGGTGATCTTCTAGATGCAATCAGCGGCATCTAGATTCGGCATAAAATCTGTGGCATCCAGATGAGAAAATGATCGTCCAGATCGGGAAGGTTGCTTGCTCTACTAGGTGGCATATGGGCTGCTTGAAGTAGGTGTGGCACCAACTTGAATTTAGCAGCTGCTATGTCTGACTGTGGCCTTGTCTTCTACTCCAATACTGATGTCTCCTCTTGCAAGCTGATGAACTTACTACAGGACTCACATTAAAATAAACTGAATTGGATAGGACTCAATTTAGAATAAAATGAACTGGACGGACTCAAAATAAACTAAACTTTATTTCTCAACTCAAGACTTGAATCATAACTAATCAGATATCCACAGAGAGTTAAGAATCCTTTGCTTGATCCTGGTGCCGCACCATTATTTTACCTTTTGAGCGCTTATGTGATAAATTCTAGTGAGTTATTATTACTACCAGTTTTTAGATTTTGATTTTTATCTCCAAAACATGGAAATCAAAATTGTGATTGGCTTTTGATAATATTTTTTTATTTTTAAAAATAATTTTTAATATATCATCAATAAAAATTAAAATTATTTTTTATTTTTATTATAAATGATATTTTTTAAAAAGAATAGGATAAAAAATTTAAAATAGATATCGTGAACTTCTTTTCAAGTTTTTTTTTTCTTTTATTTTTTACACTTGGATAATGGTAGAAACATTTTCAATTTCAATCAAAGTGACGTTGTTTTAAAAAATTTAGGTTAAACTACATTATTAACCTTCGAACTAAAAGGAGGCCGTGTTACTTTGGTTTCAAATTTTAAAAAGTTATAAAGTGATTTTAATTTTAATTTTATTTTATTTTAATCCTATCGTTTGAAAAAGGAGATATCGTTGAATTTTATCAATTAGGTGGTAGAATCAAATTTAAAACACGTGATATTTAGGTGATAAAATCAAATCTAAAACTCATGAACAAACATCAATCTGTTAACCAATATTCAATAGTCAAAAAAAAAAAATCTCCTTCCCTCGGCAAGAAAATAAAAAAAAAAGAAAAAAAAAACTTTCTCGTGTCCCTTTTCGTTGCGGCTCCCTTCGTCCACCCTCCTCTTAGACGTTTTTCCTTCCCTTATGTGTTTCCTCTTCATCTATCATCCCATCTCTTGGGCCTTCTCCCTCACCTCACGAGGGTGAGGGACGGAGGGGAGAGGGATCCATTCCCCAACCAACCACCTCCCTCGGCCCGTAAGGCAGAGGGAGAGGGGGGGGGGGCAATTATGGGGTGAGGGAACCAAAAGGCCTCCTCCCTTCTTGTTTTCTTTTTTTTTTTTTTCCTAAATGCCATGTGTGCTACTTAAACGACGTCTTTTTTTTTTTTTACGGTAAAATTAAAGTGAAAAAAAAAAAAGTTAAGAATATTTTTGTAATTTTTAAAGCTCAAAATTATAGTGACATAGCTTTCTAAGTTTAAAAATTAATATTATATTTTAATTAAAATTTTATTTACATCAAATATAATTTATAATTTTTTTTAAAGTTATTCTAAAAAATTAAACACGTACGAGGAACTTATTTAGTAGTCACCCCGTTTGCTTTTCAATTTTATAAAAAAATTCTTAACTTTTTTTTAAAAAAAATGAAAGTAGTGGCCTTCATTTTAAAAAAAAAAAACAAATCATATAGATCATCCCTGTCTCCGCTGCCATCCTGCTAGCCGCCTCGTTGCCCGTTCTATATCCCTGCTGCGCGCTGGCTGCGATGCTGGCAGTCTGTGCTGCATTAATCTGTAAAAATATTTGTTTAATCTTATTATTCAATTTGCAGCTGCTTACAGGAGCCTCTGTGCCTGAATCCAAACTGCCTCTTCCCTAAAAAAAGGTCTTCCCTAAAAGGCTGCATTGCCATCTGGGCATCCTCCATTTAAACATTTTCCTGCAATTCTTCAGCAGCATCCAAAGCTTGATCCATGCGTATCCCTGTCCTAGCATTTAATCATGGCCATTTGATCAATGTCTTTATCCTAATTTGCTCAAGCTGCACTGCTGGAGTGATCCCTGGTGCAATGGAATTCTTGAGTGTGGTGGCTTGTGTTAGCCTTAACCTCGACCCTAACTGCTCCTAATTGACGGTCTGAGTCTCAACCATGCCACTGGCTTGATTGGTGCAATATGAGCTCACAAATGCCAGCCATTGCCTCTCAGTGTGATAGCTATTATTTGGACCACCCACCACTTCAATGATTGCTTCTTGATGAGTTGCAAGCTCACCAGCTTATACCTACAATCTGTTCTCAGAATGCTCCTCACCTAATGTATCACACCACTTTGGATCCTCAATTAACAATCATCCGTTCTTATAATGCTTACCATCCATCATGTGCAATGCACATGCACTCTTCAGGTAAAACAAAGGGAAGGAGATTAATTAATGGCACAATCTTTGGAGCCTTACACTGCTGAAGAGGTCCACGAGATGGCCAGTCACGGAGAGCTCCATGTGCTTTAGCTCATGGTCCAATGCATAGGGCTTCATTGGGTTTTGTTTTGTTACCTTAAACAAAGGATTAAATTAATGCTGGCCTGCTCTCATTGGACAATTCTGCATTGGCTCTCTTGAAGACCTTGTTGGAGGCATCATGGGCTAATGTAGCCCCCTTTATTATTATGGCTATATTTTAATCTGAAGTATAGGGTGTCACACTTAAGCATGCTTAATAGCCTAACATTGACCTAATCCCTAAAAGATACCTTTCAGAAACCCCATGGGCCATGGCCTTGAACTTGCGACTTATTGACCACCTTAGAAAAAATGGAACATTTGAGGGTAGAGAGCAAAAAGAAAGAAGAGGAGAAGAGAATGCAGCAACTGCCAGCACTGATAATTGGCACGTTTGTCATGGATGGTATCCGTGATTACAAAAAAGTGGAGCAAATACATGAGAGATTAATTATAAATGTGTAGACCTCTTTGGTGGCATTAGTGGAATAAGAAATCAGTATTGTTAATGAGTTAATAAATAGCATAACTTTGTTGATTTTAAGTTTTTTGTCAATTTATCATAACTCTTCTTCTGTTCTTCTTTTTTTTTTTTTAAAAATCTGGACTTGTGTTCCTACTTCGGCAACATCCCCAAAGACATTATCCTGAAGTAGGAATTTAATGGCTGCGAGTCCACAATGGCATTGATGAAGGGACACCATCATTGATCAGGATTCTGTCAGCTTGGGACCCTGCATGGATCTTGCTACAAACTAACCACAAAAAATCCCACATGCTCCCAAGGGGAGACTCCCTCCAAGATACAGAAGAAGCCACCCAGCCAAGCAAATCTCACTCCCATGCCCCAAAATCCACACTTGAACCTGCCCTTCATCTCTCTCTCTCTCTCTCTCTCTTAAATGGTAATTAAGAAGCTATGGCCAAGGTGCGCCAGAGCCATAGATGCTGCTAGCTGAGATGATTTGGCTGTGGCCCACGACCATTATGTTAGCTTGGCATGATGATAACGCCCTTGGAGACCAATTGAACCCCAGGCCAGACTACTACAACGAGCTCCGGAGAAGCACGCCAAGAGCAAAATCAAATTCAAAAGGTTGTCCGGCGCTCAGGCTGCCATCTCTGACAGCCTTCACGCATCGATCAGGCGGCCCAGCTTGGCCTTCCGGGCTCACCATAACACTATCATTAGCCTGCAGCAGTCTACTTTGATTTCTTATCCAAACAATCGAATGCATGGGGGGGGGCCACTCCCAGATTCCTCCTCCTCATCCGGGGCCCAGAATGCATTGGGTTGAGGGGAATCGAGACCAGAAGGAATCGAACGGAGCGAGGATGTTCTTGTAATTTCCAGGGATCATAAATTGGCTTTTAGCGAGATGAGAGGAGGAAAATGCGAGCGAAGGCGTGGGGGAAGTGCGCATAGAAATTGGGGACCCCGGGGGGGGGGCAAACCTGAGAGGAGGAGGAGGCATCGAGACTGGTGAGAGGGGCCGTGGCTCGGACTCTTTGGGGCTGTGGACAAAGAGAAAATAATGGAGCAAATGAACGAGAAAAGCTCTAGCTTTTAGACTTCAGCTTTGACCCCCTCTTCGCTTCTTTGCACACTCTTGTTGGACATCGAGATACAAAGAACCAAATCCGACATCCACGCCCCCAGCCCCAGCGCCTTTCCAAGGCTTCTTCCCCGCTTTATTATTTATTTTTCCTCCCTCTTTATTTTCCTTTTAACGCTCCCTCTCTTCTTTGTGGATGCCGGGGGAAGAGAGACCTGCAGCCAGAACCACCTCCCGTCTTATCAATCTGAAGCCCTAACGTTGCGGTCTTGCGTGGTGGGGGAGCAAGGTATTGCTTTGGCCTTCCCTTCCTTTATTTCATTTCTGTTGGATTTTTTTTTTTTTTGGCATCTCCATTGAGTGCCGCTATTTTCGGTTCCTTGTTTCCTTTTCTAGGGTTGGATCTGTTTTAGGGTTTGGATTTGCCTTTTAGATCTGTGTTGATGTTTTGGAGGGGGGGGTGTTGGGGGTGTTCAAGGGAATGACATTCCATTAGGGTCTGCATGACTCGAAAGATATTTCCCCCTTTCTATTTGTTTTTGCTGAAAGGTCGGTCCTTTCTTGGGTGCCATTTTTCGTTTTTATCACCTCTCGGTGGAGAAAGACTGCATTCCGATGTGGCTGGCATAATCCCTGGTTGCATTTTTCTCATCTTTCTCATCATTGGGTTTTCTGAGGTTTCCTGGAAAAAGCATTTCGTAAAGGCGCGGATGTACAGGTCAAGGCTGCATCGAGCTCTTTGTTGGAGAAAAAAGTTCTATGTTTTGATTTGGTTTAGGGTCCACCTTCCATCTGTTGTGGAAAGACTGATCCTTGATGTGCTTTATGTGATCTTTACTTTATTTTAAGCCTTTTATTTAGTCGATTTAGGTCGATGCTTTGTGATATTCCTCTCAGCTTTATTGATCTTTCTGTACTGATGCATCGTTGGAATACCTGTGTCTCTTTTCTTCTTCGGATCTTATACCACCAAGTGGGTCTGAATTGTATAGCACTTTTTCACACATCAATAGCCATTGTTGTGGACTATGGGGAAGTTATTAAGTGAGTGAATCCATCCGCTCTGCGTTTTGGATCTTGATGGATGGATTGACGTGGTTTTCCTCGTAGGAGTTAGGTTTGTTATTGGAATGAGAGGTTGGCGTGTTTTGAACATGTAGCTTCTGTTTTCTTGATCTTTTGGATGTTTTTTCAAGCCACATTTTGCTTGCATAAGTTTTCCTTTCTTTGCTACTTGCATGTTAGCTGCGAGGTCTTTGTCCTTTCTTGCACAATTCGTAGTGCTATGAACTGATGATGGAGCACACACCATGTGTAGATCTGTAGATCTATCCGGGATGCTGAAAAGGGCATTTAATTCTTCAGCAGACTGCTGCATGCTTTTTCTGCGGCCATGGAGTAGGTCATGAGTTGGTTCAACCTGCTAGAAATACAAGTTCAGCATTTAGATCAATGGCTTCAAAAGCTGTTCCTCAAACTTGCCCTGAACAGCAGCTCAAAACACCTGTTAACCAAATAGTAGAGCCGAATTCTCGTAAGCCTTCACCTTTGCTGATCCCTAAGCCGAGCAAATCAGAGCCCACTACACCCAAAAGAATACCAAAATCTGTAAATCAGAGCACACCAAAGCATGGTGCAGCAGAGGTACCAGACCAAAACCCAAATCACCAACGAAAGGGATCCATTGACTCTCTACCAGATAAGATTCCTTTGAAGACTGTCCTTTCTCCAGAATCTAAAGATATGCATCCCTCTGGTAGTCTGAAACAACCAGTACAACAGGGAGATCCAGAGGAACTGCCACAATTGAATGGGACCACGAGCTTGGAAGGTAATGTAGATCAAGAAAAGAAAATCTCAGAGCGGAGCAGTGTAAATGATAGCTTTGTTTCTGCTAAAGTTAGTGATGGGACCAGCAGTGTCGCAAAAACAAGTGGAAGTGCTAAGATCAGTGACCGAGCTGACTTTGTTGAGAGTGGAAAGAGTAGTATGTGCAGGCCCAGTACAAGCAGTGACGTCAGTGATGAGAGCTCATGTAGCAGTATGAGTAGTAGTGTCACAAAGCCTCACAAAGCAAATGATTCAAGATGGGAAGCTATTCAAATGGTGCGAGCTAGAGATGGTGTTCTGGGTTTGAGCCATTTCAGACTGCTAAAGAGATTAGGCTGTGGTGATATTGGTAGTGTGTATCTATCAGAGTTAAGTGGAACAAAGAGTTATTTTGCAATGAAGGTCATGGACAAGGCATCTCTGGCAAGTCGTAAGAAGCTGCTTAGGGCTCAGACTGAGAGGGAGATATTGCAGTCCCTTGATCATCCGTTTCTTCCAACATTATACACCCATTTTGAGACTGATAAATTCTCATGTCTGGTGATGGAGTTCTGCCCAGGAGGAGATTTGCACACCCTACGTCAAAAGCAGCCTGGGAAATATTTTGCAGAACAAGCTGTGAAGTAAGTTATGCTACCTTGACTTCATAATGAAACCAAAATTCTCCCTTTTGAAAATTATGAAGCGGTCTGGTGAGGTCACTGATTATTGATTTTGAGGAGACATGTTCACATATTTATACATGCACATATACATTTGTTTCTTGATATTTTCTTGTGCTTAAAATATCATTGGATTTTAGTAAATTTTCATACTTCAAACTATCTCATGCAGGTAGTGCTACAAAGAAAGTTAATTTGATTAATTTCAACATTTTGGTTAACTATGATATCATTCTTTCGTTTTTCACTTTGATCCATGTACACTGTTAGAATCATTTCCAGAACACACACATTTTTGGCTTCAAATGCAGCTGCAGTGGTTTTGTGCGTAGTTTAACTGCTAGATGTTAGGAGAAAGCATTATGAAGTTTGAGTAAATAGGTAAGTGTTGAAACTGAAGGATGAGCTGTGACAGAGCTGACAAGCATTTTGTAACCATCATGCAACCTTCGAATTTCACTTAGCTCCTTCTTCCTTTTCAGGAATGTTTAATTACAACAGGTACAATTGGATAATAACAATGGGAAATAGAGAGGTCATAGGACTTTGGAGTGTCAAAGGGCTGTTGACAAGTCTCTCTGATTTGATGTTAGAAACTTGGCATCAGGTTTTATGTGACAAAGTTATGTTCATCCGTACAACTTCCATCTGATCTTGCACTTATGAAGTGTCAAAAATCACCGCCACAGTAAAGCATGTGATAATCACTAACCATGACCACAACTTTTTTTGTTTTAAATGTTTTCTTGATAACATGAGAAGGAATTATTGGATGAGAACTCATTCTAAAATTGGGTTTTCAAACATGAGCTTTACCAGTCCTTTGTCAAAGTAAAGTTTGCAATGAAATTTATAAAGTTATCTTTAAAACATATTGGAAGATCGACTTTTCCTGTTTGATTCCATGGCTTAAAATCTTTGTTATCTTTAGAACATATTGGAAGATTGACTGTTCTCCAATTTGATTCCATGGCTTTAAATCCGTGTCTGAGATATCAACAGAGTTCTCTTTATCAAATATTGCCATCTTCTCTTTTATCCAGTTTCTTTCCATGTCTAAGGAAATCATGGAGGGTTGCCCTCTAGTAGGTTTAAACACAACCAATAAGGTAGATTGCACTACCAGCCATTTGTTATGGCAACCTCATTTCTTTCTTAAAATTGCCTCTAAAAGAGATTGGGGCCAGTCATAAATACTGCCCAATCATTCTCAAATTATGTGCATAATAGTTGACCCCATTTCAATGGTAAGGCTCCTGGATGACTATTCTAATGATTTTTACTACTTTAGAGGGAACTCTTGGAAGAACTGAGTTAGCATGTTTACTGGACATTTTAGCTTTCTCATAATATCCCCAGCAATATTATGTTACTGTGCACTTTTGAAAGTAGAGTCATCCATTATGTAAAAAGTAATAGAGCAAAAAATAAGACTTGTGTTACACTTGTCATCGCAGTATTGAAAAATTATATGAAACCAAAATTTTGATTAGTAAACTTCACACTTCAGCTTCTAGAGTTAATTATACAATTGAGCTCATGATTATGTATGCAATCACATTGAAGAAGCTAACCTTATTACTTGAGAGGACCTTCTTTTCGGTTTCCTATATCTGAACAATCTTGTATCATCTTTCAGATATCCTTCTTCACAACCTATCAAGGGTTAAGTCTTCAACCAGTAACATTAGAACTTCGTGCTCCTTCATCTGTCTTGCTGGTTGCCCCCTATTTTCCCTACAGCTTTGTACTGGTCTGGGATTCTCTACTCATCAATGCTTCCTTCAACCATGCCACATTAAGTGGTTATTGGTTGCTTTATCTTATAAGAGAAGTTTTTAAGACCTCATACTACTAATTTGTTCTCTTAAATACTGACATGGCCTAGCCGTTGCATCTTTTGTTTATGCACAAAATACACTTGTGCATCTGTTAGGAGGACTCAGCCCTTGATTGGATCAAACTATAAATGACCTTAAATATAAAAGCAGTTGTTTGCTGTTATCAATCTATAAATGACTATCAGAGCTTGCACTGACTTTTTCTGTTCACTTATAATCCTACAATATGTCTATAGCATGCAAAAGTGCTGCTTTCTGCTACATCATTATTTTAATTAGCTCAAGCATTTTTATTCCATAAAACTGTTAATGTTATATTTTATTGAAGAATGTGAATATTGGAATTTGCCCTATTTTCTTCTTAGCGCTTGCTCAGATGAGTAATTCCATCAGCTGATGCACAACATACCTAGGTGCTGAAATGTGCTATATGCCTACATCAGATAAACTCAGCAGTGTCTTCATCATTACATTATCTTCTCAATTTTGCTTATAACGAATTTCACCTATTTTAAAGTTATGTTTGTTTATCTGAGATATAAATGTTTCTTCAATTATATTAAGTTTGTTTGTTTGGCATAGAAGTGTGCATTGTTAAATGTGGATCTCTTTTAAGTTTGCAAATTGCTGAGAATTACCTTTTTGGTTTGTTTTTCATCTAGGAGATCTTAAATAGTCCTTTCAGCTATTATGAAATTTTAGAGAATGTTTGAGTTTTGGCTGAAATTCCAATATCAAATTAAATTGTTTTTGTTGCTGCTACAACGGATTCAAAAATTTTGGATTGTTAGGCAAACCAACCATCTATGGACCATATTAAGAGAGGGGGAGAGAGAGAGAGAGAGATTTTGCTCCATTAGAGAGAAAAGAGTATCTACTCTACATGCTTGTGTGTGTGTATGAGATGGATTTTGCTCCACTCGAGTAGAAAGTATATCTACTCTTATCAAGTCTAAAATCACTTATGTGGCATCCAAAATTAAAGATCCACACAATTGATAATAATCTATGCTACTAAAATTGCTTGGAAACCAAAAATCACATATTTCAGTAGTCTCCAACTGATGCGTCATGTGAATGTAAAAATGAACGGTTAAAAATGAATTCTCAATTTAAATGCTTTATCATATATTTGAGCACCTTAGCATAATGGAAACCATCCATTTTTGTGTCCCAGGTTAGAAACTACCAAAATATGTGATATTTGGTTTCTAGGCATTTTTGATGGTATAGTTCATGATCAATCATGTGGCTCTTTGATTTAAGTGCCCCATTATTTATTTTAGATTGGAGGGGAGTAGATATCCCGTCCTCTCAAGAGGAGCATAACTTTTTTTTTTTTTGGTTCATGCATTACTTGTTTAAATGTTTCAAATGTTAACCAAGTCTTCTCTTTATATAGCTCGGTTTTTATACATGTATTGGGAAGATTCTAAAGTATTGGAACATTAGTTGAAGGAACCTTAAAAATTAATATTTTGACATACATTTGGCTGTAATAGAACTCAACTCTCATGGGTATTTAGTTTATCTTATGTTAGAATGCCACCAAAAGCCATACAATACAATGCAACACATTTTGAAATCTAAAGATGATTGTTTAGCATTTTGTGTTGTTTTTCTTTTGTTTAGTGAGAAACCATCCCAAAGCTACATCCATAATTCTTCAAATGATAAATGAACTTCTTAGATCTCCAACTCGCATATGTATTTAGTTTATCTTATGTTAGAATGCCACCAAAAAGCCATACAATACAATGCAGCTCATGTTGAAATCTAAAGATGATCATTTAGCATTTTGCCCTTTTTTTTCCTTTTTGTTTAGTGAGAAACAATCCAAATGCTACATTCAGAAGTCCTCAAACAATAAATGAACTTCATAGATGTCTGATTCTATTTCCCTATCCTAATTGTTGTTATTTTTGATTTTTTTAAAATAGCTTTCCAATAAAACTTTCAAAACTAGAGCCAAAACCACCCAATTGAAAAATCTGCTGAAACTGAAATTTTGTCCCAACAAGACCAGAACTGAATTTCAAACCTTGGTCCGAATGTAATTTGGTGCCATGCAGTGTGTTGGTTTGACTTTTCTCTACGTAACTAATTATGTATCTGCGTGGATATTATTTGGGTATTCTAAACACAAACACATTTAGGCATGCTTCTGGACATGTTTTTCCATATTCCTATTTAGATGGAAGCAGATATCTTGATACTTAAAAAAGACTTTTCTGGTAAGATATAGCATTGAAGAAATGGTAGATAATGATTTGTGAACCAAGGTAAAAGAGCATTTTGCGTTGGGACGTTAAGGAAGCATCATTGGAAAATGATGATTATAGGCATAGTGAAAAGATGATGGAAGGTGGCAGGGTAAAGAATCATTGCCAATCTTGATTATTGCTTGATGATATGCATGCCTAAGATAGTGAAGAAGCTTGAGGGAGGAATTTTTTTAAAATGTTGGAACTAGAAGAGCTAGATTGGATATCTGTTGCAAGTTGTTATTAATATTCAGAACCTAACACCAAGGGATTTGACTGTCTTACCTAACATCATGGTTTTGAAATTGAAGGAAAGGAGAGATCTTGAGGAGGGAAAAATAGAAAATAAATTATTTTTTTAATCTTATTGGAAATGGTTGGGGCACAATTTGGTTATGCAGTGTCTGGCAATCCTTATCTAGAGCCTTTAATAATTTCGTAATGTTGAATTAAAGGTTTACCTGATTCAGGGATTTTGCTTGCCTCCATAAATGGAGCTTGTGCATTGTGGGTGGTGACCAACACAATCATTATATTTGATAACCAAATTATTGTATGTAGGACTCTGAGCTGTTGTGGCGATTATCAACAATGTGGGGGATAAATTCCTTATTGAAATGATTGGGACAAAACCTGGCTACGTAGTGTATGGTGATCCTCATCTAGTGCCTTCGATGATTTTGTTATATTGAATTAAAGGTCTGCATTATTCGGTTATTTTGCTTGCCCCCTAAATGGAGCTCGTGCATTGTCAGCAGTAACCAGTGCAATCATATTATTTGATCACCGAATTGGTTTAGGTAGGACTCTGAACTATGATGGTGATCATCCAGTTGGAGACAAATTCCTTGGAATGTTAGGCCCTGCATTGATGGCTGAGATAATAAATATCAAGCACCTTAAGTTAAAGCTCAGTGGAGACATTTTCTCAAGAATGTCAGTTTGTCTTGGCCTTCATAGATGTTATTGTGGTCTTTGGCTGAAAAATAAGTGTGAAGTGCTCCTGATCACCTGTGTTCTGCTGTGCTGCAGTGTAATCACAGCCATAACCCATGAGCTTAGCTATGTGGCTTACCAAAATGAGTGTCTGACCATGATTTTTCATTAGCTGCCTGAATCAAGACAGGCGTGGATTTCGGTTCAAGAGTGGGGTGCTACCCTCTCAAAATCAGGATGTGAAAGGCACCTAGAAGCATCTGTATGGAATAAAAGTAGGTGTTAAAATAACAATACGTGCTCATTTGCTTGTTTTATTTTAAAGGAGTACAGTATGAGAGATTAGATGACAGTAAAAAATTAATTGGTACAATTAGAGATTGAATTGTGGTTAGCCCAAAGAATAAGAAAGCTGATGCAAGAACTTGAGCTAGATTTTGGGTTGACACTTTAGAAGCTTGCTAATTAGACACATCATACACGTGTATGATATTTTTACAATTTCGCTATCAATGAAATTTGAAAATTCTTGTACAGATACCAAGATCATCATAAATGAATTTCTAACTAAAAAGAGGACAGATAAAGACGTTGAAGAGCTAAGAGATCAAAGGCTTTCAGTGATGGGGCAAGAAGAGAATTACCTCA
The DNA here is from genome assembly GCA_900491605.1 of Calamus simplicifolius. Classification (NCBI taxonomy): domain Eukaryota; kingdom Viridiplantae; phylum Streptophyta; class Magnoliopsida; order Arecales; family Arecaceae; genus Calamus; species Calamus simplicifolius. Next base: position 174,989 of record UESW01002208.1, on the reverse strand, counting down.
GACTGGTTATATATGTTAAGTATATTACAAGTAGATATGTTGGGAAAAGGCTTAGATGGTTGAGTTGAGAAATTAAAGTAGAGATAAAAGCAGCTATACCTTTTTGAGGAAGCCCTTTTTAAGGGTTTCATTCCTGGACTTGTTAGAAATACTTTGAAATAAGATCATAGAGGCCACTAAAAGGTTCTAGTTGCATCAAATAATTGTCCTTTTGCTTAATCCATCAAGCAGCCACTTGCTTTATGCCACACACTCACTCTTCCAACCTCATGCTAAATGTAATCAGTATATCTAGTCAATTCTTGGACCATTGTTTTCATACTTCTTTTCATTCCCCATTCAGCATCTAACAAGCAACCATTTTCGTTAGTAATCATGCATTAAACTCAAATGGCATGAATTTCTGAAATTGAAGATGATCAAGAACTTCAAGCCAAGTTGTCAGTTTGTGTTGAGATAATTTGCCTAAACCAATTTTATTTTCACCTGTTATATTATTGGTTTCCTTCTCTTTCTTTTCAACTATATTAGCGAATATTTAGAGAGAATTAAGTAGTTTCATGCACATTATTCATTACAACTTCTTAAATTGCAGGTTCTATGTAGCAGAGGTCCTCCTTGCACTGGAATACTTGCACATGCTTGGCGTCATATACCGGGATCTTAAGCCAGAGAATGTCCTTGTTCGGGAAGATGGCCACATCATGCTATCTGACTTTGACCTCTCCCTCCGATGTGCAGTAAGCCCCACCCTGATCAAGTCCTCCAACCCAGACTCTGAGTCCTTCCGAAGAAACAACCCTGTCTACTGTGTCCAACCTGCTTGCATTGAGCCATCCTGCATACAGCCTTCATGCGTTGCCCCCACCACTTGCTTTGGGCCCCGTTTTTTCTCCAAGTCCAAGAAGGAGCGGAAACCAAAACCTGAGATTGGAAACCAGGTCAGCCCATTGCCTGAGCTCATAGCAGAGCCCACAGATGCTAGGTCAATGTCATTTGTTGGTACCCACGAGTACTTGGCCCCAGAGATCATTAAAGGTGAGGGCCATGGGAGTGCTGTGGACTGGTGGACATTTGGCATATTCTTGTATGAGCTTTTGTTTGGCAAAACTCCATTTAAGGGGTCAGGTAACAGGGCCACGCTCTTCAATGTTGTCGGGCAGCCATTGCGGTTCCCAGAGTCTCCAATTGTGAGCTTCTCTGCGAGAGACCTGATAAGGGGACTGCTAGTGAAAGAGCCACAGCATAGGCTCGCATACAAGCGTGGGGCTACAGAGATCAAACAACACCCATTCTTCGAGGGTGTGAACTGGGCCTTGATACGGTGTGCAACCCCTCCAGAGATCCCAAAACCGGTCGATCTTGAACGGCCCCCGCGGCCACCAGCATCAACAAGCGAAAAGGTTGCCCCTTTGGTGAATCAGAAAGGATCTGATAACTATTTAGAATTTGATTTCTTTTAAGTGTTTTTTTTGCTTGAGTTGGATAGATTGGTTGTATCAAGGGAAGGTGTAGAGTTTTCTAATATCTCAGAATGGCAGGTGATTTCAGTTATAGATTGTTAGATTTCCTCATGATGCTACTGTTATTTCCACGTGGACAATCTAAGTTCCAAATTTGTATTCCTTAATGAATGCTGAAATATTTTTATCTTTTTATATTAATTGCTCAAAGATATTTCTCTCATTGATTTCAGAAAGCTTGAAACTTAAAAACATCTCTTTTTCCCTCCTGTCATTAGTTTCCTTGAAATCAAAGGGTGTCTGGGGTCATATAGCCATAATATCCCATTGGTTCTTAAGCTTGGCATGGGATATATCTGGTTTATTGGAGTAGTTTAGAGCATGGAAACTTATGCGGATTATCTTGGAAGCCCTTGCACTGGCTGCTAAAGCAAGTAAACTTCCTGCAGCCTTTGTTCATACCATGTCTTGATTCATGTATGGCTAAATTCTAGCAGGGGAAGCTGTTTAGCTCATTCTTGACAGCAAATTCCATCTTAATTCTATGTGATAAAAAGCTGATGTTATGATCTAATCTGCAACACCATTAGTTCATTTCTCCATATGCGTAAGCATTGCCTTGATTTATCTCAATGTAATGCCATGATATATTGACTGGCCATTATGCAGGTTATGAATTGATCAGGTTCAACTCCAAGTAGGTACCTGTAGGTCTCAATATTTGTGCTGTTTTCTGATTGCTTATTGCACGAGAGGCTGTGTGCAGCACATGAAAGGCAAGAAGAAGAAGTACAGAGTCGCCAAAACTATGCAGACTTCCTAAAGAATTTGCACATTTTGCTCCTTGATTCTTTTGCATGATGAAGTGAATATAGGTTTTTGATTATTCACTCAAAATTCTAAGGTGTACATGCGTTAATGAGTTACTAGAAAAGAAATAAAGTGTTTGAATTATAAATTTAGAATATCCAAGCCATCTTGTAGAGCTGATGTTGGAGGATACTTTCATCAATATTTATATATTCCTTTCATAGAATGAGCATCATTTTTGAAGACTTTGGATGGTATTTTCTGTGGAAATTAAAGATCTGCCATCCATGTACCTGATCCAATCGCTGCTTAATCCTTGTAACCTATCATTTTCCCCTCAGCGCAGGACAGTAGATAGCTGATGAAAAACAGTGGAGCAAGACCGAAGGGCCAATTGTAGACCCTGTTGGTTTAAAGTGCTCGATTTGCGGTCCATGAGAGCAGTGGAGACAAAGACAAAGGCCCCTGGGAATTCGTGCCATATATTATCATGGTAGGAATTATATTTTCCTCTGAAGATGTGAGAAACGAAATCTTCATTTTTCTTACTGCTGTCCCTGCTGTTTGTTCAGTCATAGAATTAAAAAAAAAAAAAAATACCTTATACCTTTTTCTTTAGAAAAATATCAAGTGAATGAAAGAGTGGTTTTAGTAAACAAAAGAAAAGAAGTGAGTGCAGTAAATAAGCAAGTCTGGTCCTCCTCAATGCCTTCTTCGCCTTCTCTAATCTTGGCCAATAAGAGCATTCCAAAGAGTGCATCTCTTTCTGTATCCTTCTGAACATAACAGCTAACCGCATCTGCTGGAACCCACCTTGTGTCTTTGATGGACCTAGTTTTCACCACCTATGATGACAGCACTCACAGCTTGGAGATCTTCTTCTATCACAAAGAAATTTTCTTCTTCTTCTTCTTCGTCTTCCACAAAAAACTTTCTTTTGGGTCAGCTGACCAACTCTTCCACTAAAATATCTAAGTGATAGCCCTCCCAATTCACCAAACCAACTCTCTATCCAACCACCTTTTATCTTGTGGTAGATGGTATCATTGGGTACAAAAACGGGGCATTCAAATCTTCATTCAGAACTATATTACAGAATAGCCTAAAATCTGTGTAAATTTAAGTAAACTTGCTTCAAAATATAATGGTCTCAAACAAAATTCTTGAAGGTAGTCTGACTTGCTTGTTAAACAGTGTCATAGAATGCTCTGGTAAATCATCATATTTGCATTATGATCCATCAGGAAAACAAATGGTCACAATGTTCAAAAAAAAATAATTTTGCATTGTATGTATGGTTGGTGCCAGTAAACACCATCAGAAGTATAATTTCATGAAACTTTCAAGCCGGCTACATAGATTTTCCTGGAAAGCAAGTACAAAGTACTGAATCCTTGTTTTTGTGACTCTGCCCACTGTCTTTGTTCTTGCCATTGGTGGTAGTAACAGGTGGTGGTGAGGGTATGGTTGTCGGCGAAGGAGGTCTAACTTCTCTTCCATCACATATGATCTTGACTTCACAGTAGTCGGGTGCATTTTTATGTACTTGTTCTGCTTTGCTGCTTCTCCTCCACCTTCTGAGAAGATTAAGATGCAATCCAATTATTAGAAGACAAACTGGTAAATTTAAATCTAACATGATAATCTATTGACTTTCAAGTGGCAAGATGGGCATCTCAAAGATTTTCCAGAATCTGGCCACATGGTTGGTCGGAGAAGGATATGGTTGGAGTGTGTGTGTTAAGCTGCCATGTAGCCACATGAAGTTGGCTTTCATGATGTTCTATTTTTTTTTTCATATTATAGGTCATGGACTAAAGAACCTTGCTAGGAGTGCTAAGAATAATGATTTGTGCATTCCAAGCCAACTGAGAGGATATATATATATATATATATATATATATATATATATATATATATATATATATATATATATATATATAAAGCCTATTTGGAATTAGACCATAATTTTGGAGACTGTCTTTAACCCACATTTTTGAGATGTGGAAGGCACTCATTTATGTATTGCCCGCCCTAGAAGAAGGGTTTCCATTCAAGAAATAGGCCTACTCTCTGACCACAAAAATAAAGACGTGGTTGCAATTGATGATGAATTAGGCCTTAGTAGGGCAGAATTTTCCTTGAAGAAAGGTCATTTTCATTTGGAATTCAATCTGGCTTTTGGAATAAAATACCTACTGTATAATAGAAATTGGTTAGGCCATATATATCAATGAAAATTTTTAGTTGTGCAACAATAATAAATACTTGATACCAAACTAGTTGGGATCAGCAATGTGGCTCTGGGCGTTGTTCATCCTTGTTTAGAAGGATGGTTTATGTGGCTACTGTAGATTAAGTTGGCTCATGATCTCATCTACTCCTTTACTCAAAAGTATTATAAGTTTGTTTTTAGAGACTGTTTGGAGTAGGAAGGGTCAAATTTCCATGGTAATCCTTTATTTGTGGAATCAAAATTTTTAGGAATCAAAATTAATACCCTTTGTCCTATTAATCTTTCATTCTTAAAATTAAGGATAAATGGGTTTTCTGAGAATAATTTAATGCACTTCAAACGCCGAATATATGGAAATATTCACTTCAAATCGCATTTTATATATTTCTTCTCATTATGAAAAATATATTTTATATATCAGCATAGTATTGTAGACATAATCTAATCAATGAAACTCCAATCCATTAAAATTGATTATTTTTTTTTCAAGGAGAAAACAAGGGCTTAAATTCTACCTAGCTAGCCCTATTAGAGAGAGGAGAAAAAACGACAGGAAGGGGCACCATCACAGAAGACTGTGATCTAATATCATTAAAATTAAGATTTGTAACTTTCAAATCCTAATCTCAATGATATGACCTTAAGGCCCCTTCCCCATTGTTTTTGGGAAACAAAATGCTTGTGAGGAGCCAAGTAATATGTTTCATTTTATTATTACTGATTAAATGGAAAACATTAAAATCATGAACTTTTATTATGGCTCTTCTTTCACCAGATGGACCACCAGTATGTAATTCATCTTTTCCAAATGTCTAGAGGAATGAAGATTATTATGGTTGTAACATGAGAACTGAACATTTATTTAGTTATTTTTGGATTATTTGCGATAAGATTTACCTTAAGTTAGATTTTGTGGTTCCCACAATCAATCTTTTTATGTTGAGCACTGGAATAAGATCAACAACAGCCTTCACAATCTGATCGCTCTCAATAAGAAGTGTATCTACCTCCACCTGGCATTCATACATATAAAATTAGTTCATCCATCTCATTCAAAAGAAAATGATTCAAGGATGATGAAAAAGAGAAGAAATTTCTAAACTTGACTAAGATGGTTGTACAGGCATTTTTTTCTTGTTTTCATACCTCAAAAGCTCATATTAGCCAGCAACAAAGTGCATCCTTATTTGTCTATATTAGTCTGACTGTTACTTTTTGACCTATGACCTAATAACAATATGAAAAAAAATGAACTTAATCTTTTTCATCCGATCACATCAAAAGTTAAGGTAAATTAGGGTGAATTATGTCTACTTTTTTCCTTGCATCATTTTGGTGGTAGATGTCTAAAGATGCCATTGTAATATCCTTTTATTTTGGTTTTTTGGTTTTTGTCTATAAATTGAGAATCAAGTTATCTTGTTGAACAGCCTTAGCCTTAGATTAGCTTATGGCGTCCCACTTGAGTTAAAAGCATAATTTGAAACAGTGCCCTACCATGTTATAACGAGCGCCACCAAAATCATTATTGATCATTATAATGATTATAACAGTCATTATTCCTCTTAAAAATATTTTTAAAATTTTTAGTATTAAATAACCATTGAAAAATTGTTATAAAAGTGTGATGACAGAAGGAAAAAAATAGAAGTTATAAGAGAATTTTTTTATTTTTTATTGGTTAACATAATATATTTTTGACCATACAATAACTTTTGATGGGCATTTTAATTAAGGAGGAAAACATGACATTCAAAACAATTATTATTTTATTAAAAATAAAATACAATAAAAATAACGATCATTATTTGAGTTATAGCTAGAAATAACAATAAATAACAGAAAATGATGATCTCTATTTTTTTTCAAAAATAAAAATAATATTTGTTTTCATTTACGAAATTCATTTTCTAAAGATTGGAAAGTAAAAAATAAAATTATTTTTAAAAATAAAAGTAAAAAATAAAAACAAAAAATATTCTTAAAAATCTAACGGAGCCTAAGCTTAAAAAAAAAAAAATTGAAGAACAATGGTTTACTTAAAAAGTCAAAAAATTAATACTTTAGAACCAAGGATTCAAAGAAGCTGACAATACTCCATGTCTCGAATGATATTACCTTAAAATTATGGCATAGGTTTAGGAACTTTTGCAATAATTCTCGTCTCTTTGCCCTCTCCTGGAGCATGTAGCTGTCCACCTGCTCTTGGCTCAGTTGATTCTTTGGAAACGTTCCTACTATATCATAAAATATAAGTATCCATGCATGGCAGCTAATAATATGTTTTTTTTTTTAAAAAAACTCTAGATAAAATACAGCATTGGCTAATGGTATTGGATGATCCAACTTACAATTGTTATGTTTGAATAGCATTTAATTGTACAAGTCCACTAGCATTCCTAATTTTGCAGATAATATCAGTCTATCATGCATATACTTACATACATACAAAAACATCCACACATATATACAAATTGAAAATAGTATTTAACACAATCCTGACTCCTTGATCTCTTTCCATAATTATTATACAACATGCAATGCCTCATGCAAATTTGAGTACATCACCATCCAAGTAATAACTTTACTATTTATTATTCATTCATACGTATCTAATGTGCTGGTCTATAATTTGTTGCGTGATAAACTCATCTCTATCCAAAATGCCTTTTTTTTTTTTTTTTGAGAAAGCCTTTCTGCACCGCATACAGTGCAGAAGCGCGCGCATCATGTGTGCTGATTAGCAGCGCATATGTGATCGTGCATATCAAGAATATTTTGTTCTTTCGCCCATTGAATGCACGGTTTGCACATGCGCATGGTCAATCAACAAGCGATGCATGTGCTTTAATTAAAATAGCTTACGTGCAGAAAGACTTTTTTTTTTCTTTTTATGCTATGGGGGTCGTGAACGCATATGGTGATCCAACTTCGGACGCATCCTCACCGTCAACAAATGGAATCCAACCGCTTGACCCTGTGGCCGGTGCCCATCTCAACCTGACCTAACGCCATTAGACAATGGTTGCCATATCGTGCAGCCCTCAAAAAATATCAGCCCTGCTTAATTGGCATTATCCTACAAGGTGGTGTATTCTCCCAAGTTCACCCCTAAATGTTTGCATTAGCTTATAGAAATAAGATAGACTCTACTGCATAATTGGCACGTATACTTTCCTCTAAGCTAAAAAAATCCTTAATTAACTTCTTCATTGCGATTTAATTTATACTTCACCGCAACAATTTAAAACAATATTAAAATTGACAAAAAAATGGCCATATGACTGTGACTCCGAATAGATTTTGATTAGATTGATTTAATTAAATTAACATATGCTATTTTATGATTATTATTTTATAATCATTAATCTTTTCTTTTTGGCTAACTTTAACAGTCTTTTAAACAATCGATGTGAAGGGAAATTAAACCATGATTAGAAAATCAATTGAGAATTTTTTTGTAACTAAAGATGGAAGCGTGCGTAAGAGGACTAAATGAAATGAAACCTTAAATTAATTTTAGCTTTAGCTACGTATCATTTAACTTCTTCCCTTTATTCTAGCTTCTCCATGAATCTAGAGCTTGTTTTCTCAACACCAAGAAGATAAAATAATGGATCAGTTCCTCCTCATTTTCTTCATCCCCAAAATATCCATATATATGCCCACCTTAATATATCTCACATCAGCAAATGGCACCACTAGGGCTGTAATCGAGCCGAGCTCACGAGCTATCGAGGCTCGGCTCGATAAAAGCTCATTTATGTTCGGCTCATCACGTAAACGAGCCGAGCTTGAGCTTCATTTTAGAGCTCGTTTATAAACGAGCCGATTGAGCTTCATTAGGAGCTTGCGAGACAGCGATTAAGAGCTCGTGAGACGGCTCGATTAGGAGCTCGCGAGTTTTTTTTTTTTTTTTCTCGAGTTGAGATTTAAAGAGCTCTTTTTTTTTTTTTCGAACCGAGCTTGAAACAAACTTAATTCGAGTTGAGCTTGAAACAAGCTCAATTTAAGATCAAGCTTGAAATGAACTTTTTTTGAATCGAACTTATTGAGCTTTTTAATCATGATCGAATGAGTCGAGCTCGAGCCGAGCTCGAACAGGGTTTCTCAAATTTAAACAAGCTCGATCTCGAGCTCGAGTATTTCTTAACAAGCCGAGCTTGAGTATGGGAAAGCTCGGCTCGGCTCGGCTCGATTACAGCCCTAGGCACCACTAAAGTTAGAGTTGGTAACTCTTTTGGGACGACGACTATGTGTGAATTAAGCCGTGTCACCTTCACGAGTCTTTGTGAATATCGCCACCTTTCCCCAGATCGGATGCTTGCTTCTTAACTTTTTCCAAATAATCAAAGATGCTCGCTTGTCCGGCTGCGGCAACCAATGCATGGTTGGTCGTCGCCAGGCCCACTGATTCCCAAACGAAGACTCCAACAAAAGAAAGAAAGAAAAAACATTCAGATTCCAACAGCTCTCTCCCCTTTTTTTTTTTTTTTTTTCCTCCTTTATTTCTAAGGAATAGTATGTGTTCTTGTATACCAGTCAATTCTTGCTTGTTTCCATTACAAGCTCTTCAGAATGAGAAGAAGGATCTGGTGCACCCTCTCGGTGATTTTATTGCGACATCTGATCATCATCTGAAGACCACCCATATTGGTTGCCATAAGTGCATCAACTTCGATGGTGCCAGGCTGCAGTCATTGTTTTGAATTGAATGCATTGCCGACAAGCCAAGGGTCTTTTACTAGCTCCATGTGATCAGAGGTCTGGAATTAAGACATGGATGTGCGACCATCCTACTCGTCTCTACCTCACATGCTCCAAATATTTGATTAACGCCCACCAAAATTATTGTGACCTTATGCCCACAATTACATACCTTTCCATCTAATATGAGAAAAATTAAAAGAAACGTATGTTGACTTATGATTTCCAATCATATAATCTTTTTTGCCCTCTCCTAGAAAATAATAATAATACTAATAACAACAACAACAGACCTAATCACGTTACATGGCTATTGACTGGTATTCTATGGTAGATTTTCCAAGAGGAAGAAAGATGATGGATTCGAGAGAGAGAGAGAGAGACTTACATGGAGTAGGAATATGATGGACCTCAGGGAAGACATGGATGAGGTAGACGAAGCTCGTGGGCTTGGCCACATGCCTCAACGCCCAGGTGAGCGCGTCCATGCTCGAATTGCTCTTCCCCACGGCCACGTACACGTCGTCGCCATCCACGGCCTTCCCCACGCTCGTCGGCGCCGCTTGCGGCCGGGGCTCAGAGGTACCGGCCGGCTCCTCCTCCACCTCCTCAATCTCACACTCACCGGCACTTGCAATCTCGCTCGTGCTCATGCTCGCTATGCGGTCCTCCAGCCCCCCCCCCACCCCCGGAGAACCGCAGCAATTTTCTGGCGACGTTCTCCGGTGGGCCGACGGGAGTGATTGGAGAACCAGCGCCGGCTCTCCGAAAGAACCTTCGGTGGAGGAGGGAGAGGACTATGGATGCCGGAAGAAGGGAGAGGGGGTCCGGGGGTCCCTATTTTTCGTTTGACTTTTCTAGACGGCAGACAGACGACATCCCACGTCTCTATCCAATTAACTTCACACTGACGTCCTGCAGACGTTTTGGTTGTCTCCGCGGTAATTCCATCAAAATTCATGAACTAAGATCCCTTGGACCGGAGGTATCAACTCAATTCATGCCGTCGGATCAGAGCTGAGGTACAAATTCACGCAAACATGATCTGATTAATAAATAATATAAAAATATTCAACATAAATGTCACTTAATTTTTAATTAAATAGATATATAATACAATAAGATATGCATGCTTTATTTGATAAATAAGCCATATCAGATTGAGCCTATTTGAGTAGGCATAATTTATTTAAAAATTCATTTCGAAATCATTTAGAGTATCTTTATTATTTAAGGTATAGGATTTATACTTCTCTTCCAAATTTTTAGATTTTTTTTTTGTGACTTTTAAATTTTGTTCTTTGGATTTGGACTATAACTATATCATTTTTGAGTTAATGAATCATCACATGATACGTTATACTTATTTTATACTTTCAAATTATTTTATATTCAATTCAAATTATGCCCATATGTTATGTGTAATTTTGCTTCTATGGATCGATGTCATTGAGAGAGCCAATGTCTTAACCGGATGGTTTGCTAAGTAATAAAAAGATTGTGTGGCTTTAAAGAAGCTCTTTTTGGCACTACTTGGTTTGGATCATTCAATAAAGACGAAGTTATCAGGATTTTGCCACTGCAAAATTATTGAAACCCAGGCAGTAAATTAGAGGCACGTCATGTCATGATGTTAACCATATAACTACAAGCTTAAATTAATCCTAATCAGTGTTTATGAAATGTCTAGGTTTATGTTATAGACTGCTAATTAATGATATTAGATTGTTCCAAATTGATGAATGAAATCAAAAACATCCATCCACAAACTCTTTGCGCCTACATCACGACGATTTCAATGGCACCATGCAGCCCTACACAAAGGTAGAGGTGGCCAAAAGTATACTTGTTTTGAAATGTGGACTTATTTTAAAGTCTTTTTTTCTGAGTAATTGCTCCTTGTTTAAAACATCTTATTCCAACTTCGTTTTTTTGCAATGGTCCGGAGAGATATTCCATTTGAAGTTTTGGCATTCATTTCATGGGATATCAGAATAATTTAATAAGCAGTCAAACAACCCAAGCTTGGAAAACATGACAAATATAATATAGCCACGATATCCATATTTTAAAAGAATGGGAGGTGGACCGAGATGGGAATATCCACACTCAGAGGGAGGGAATTGCGGGGTTATTCCGGGTGGACTTGGTTCAAGGTCCAAATCACATAGCTTAATAAGATTAAGATACGCCACCGCCACCTAGCCTGGATACCTGGAATATCTTCCGGACGGCTGGAATAAGTTAAACCAATATTAATGTCCCATGTCATTAAAAAAGGCTGTGTTGCTGGGTTGTCAATGAGCTGGCCCAGCCTTATCCGTCCAATGGCGGGCCGAAGCTTGAATAATTTGGCAATACGAAATCGAGCCACGTTAGGCCTTGGACCTCCTAAGTAACCTTGGGCCAGTGCCGGAGAAGTCTAGCCTGTGTCCGGGATTGCTGGGAGAGAGAATAAAGCATTGCAAAACTGATAAAAGCTGCTGTTATATGCTTTTAAATGCCTTAGGTCATTTGGTTAATTTAACATCAATTTATTTGATCTGAGATATTTCAATAATAACACATTACTATATTTAATATATCATAAAAGTAGAAGGATTTACCCAAATAATATTTTTGAAAACTTATTTAGGGATAAAAATTAAGTGCTTTTAAGAGGAACACACTGCATGTTACACTAAGGATATCCTATAAAGGAAAGATCTTTGACTATAGTTATGTCTAATAAATTAAAGATTCATTTGGTTTGTTGGAATGACCCTCTATAATCAAAATCGGAATCATAGATTTTAATTTCGAGCATTTATTTAGCAGAAAAAAAAATTGATTGAGATTCTATAGTAAATATCATATAATTATAATATATATATTAATATATTATTTTTATATTGTTTATATATGCATTATATTTTTTTATTTAATTTATAGATTATATATATATATATATATATATATATATATATATATATATATATATATATATATATATATATATAAAGAGAACATCGGTTGTTTACTATGTATTCTTATGCATCTAATTAGGGGTGCAATTTGCACCGAACCCGATTTACAGTCGTACTTAAACTCATGTTTGCCCAACCTGAACCCAAAAAATTCAGGTTTAATCCAGACCGATTTGTAATTGACCCGGTCTTGGATTGCGGTCAATTTGAACCCGAGGAGGTAACCCGCAACCGCAAGACCGCGGCCCGTAGGGTGCAGGCCCGCAACACGGTAAGTCGCCATTCGCCAACGGGCCATGGTCCAACACGTTCCAAGTCGCAACTCGCATCGCAAGTCTTTCGAACGGATCGAACCGATACATTATAATCTTATTTCATTCATTTCGAACGGACCGAACCGCCGCTCAAGTGCTCAACCTTAGTTCAATCTCAACCCTGGCTCCCACTACTCGTTTCTATCCGCTGGCCGCCGCTCGTAAGCTCGTTCCTTCAATCCTTCTTCCGGCTATCCACCTCACCTTGTCTACCTAAATCCATCGTCAGTGTCTTGGCTTTGCCTCCCTATAGAACGAAGAGAGGAGAAGGGACGACTGTCACTAGCTTCTTCTTCCAGCATATCCACCTCACCTCGTCGACCCGAGTAGGGATGGCAATTTTTCATTTAGTCGTTTATCTGATCGGTACCATTTTTAACGGATAAAAGAATCCCCGGTCTAAATAGCTTAATGGGTAACGGAGATTTTTTGTTAACGACTAAATAGGTAAATGGCCTAGGGATAGCATTCTCCGTCCCATCCCGTTTACCAATCCCCATTCCCGTTAACCCATCCCCGTCCTTATTAATTTTAATATAATATATTTAAATTTATATATATATATATATTAAAAATAAATAAAATATATATAATTCTGACTCTTGCTCTTCTTTCTTTTATGCAACTGTCTCCTGCTTTTCCTTCTTTCATGCAACCTTGCTCTTCCTTCTTTCACGTAGACCGGACGAGAACCTAGCTCCATTGCCAATCGCTGCCCCATCGGCGCCTTCCAACACCTTTTTCTTTCTCTGGTACGCTTATCTCTTTTCTTTATTTTTAAAGAAAGATATATCTTTATTTTTTTCTTTAAAATTTGAATGTATTCTTTTTTTACGATCATTGCATTGGAAATCTTCATTTTCTGATTTTTTCATTATTAGTTGTTTTCTTTCTCACTTTTTCTCTTCTTTCTTATCCTAGAAGTCGAAGAATCTCTTATATGTATCAATCATCATTTGGTTGTTCTAGATTAGTCTCCATTTTATCCTAATTTTTTTAAATGTTTAATAAATTATATATTTAATAAAATAATTTTATTTTTTTATATAAACGATCAAATGGATACCCAGTGGGTATCCATTTATCTGGCCAGGTATCCTCATCCCTGCTCCATTAACTATAATGGCTTAATGGGGCGAAGAATGAGGACATTTTTTCTAATGAGAACGGAGACCGGTATAGACCATCCTGAGTCATCCCGAGCCATTGTCATCCCTAGACCCGAGTCCATCACCGGTGTCTTAGTTTCACCTCCAGTGGAAGGAAGAGAGGGGAAGGCTCTAGGTGAAGATGACTTGGCAGGCTCAGGGTCAGGTAATTTGCTTGCCCTTTTCTTTCCCTTTTTTTTTTTTTGTTAGATCCGGTGAGGAGTTTTCATGATTATTGTGTAACTCTGCTGCAATTAGCTTACAGTGGCAATATTCCATCAAGAGCCTTTCTTTAGCTAGTTATCCCTGCATTAACTCTTACAACTAACATGCATTTTTCTTTAATTTGGAAGACAAATTATTCCGAGCTCGTAAGGGTTCTGCAGCAGAAATCTACCACCTAACGTAAATCCCATCCAGCAATCGATTTTTTTTTTTAATTCCTGACCTTACTGATGCAATAAAAATATAAGATAAAAATTATAAGATTTCATCGTAATAAAGCACATCGCCATGGTATAGGCACTCTTACCATCCTATTTTAAGTCTTTATAAAAAAAAAAAAAATCGTACCTGAAGGCTCAAAGTTTTTTTTTTTCTTTTTCTTTCATACTCATTGACGGCTCTATCGTAATAAGATAAGTCATTATAGTATGGGCACTTCCAACATTCAACAAAAAAACCCCATTCAAAAGCATTAGGGCTTTTTTTTTTCTCATCTTAATCTTTTTTTAGTAAAAAACTTTAGTAATTTAGCATTTTTGATGCTTGCCTTCTATCTTTGTAGGAACACCGATTTGAACGTAAATTTTTTTATACAGAATCTATCACCGTTTCAGTTTTTAACTCATCATTTTTACCATCGCTTCAGCTGATAGTGAGGCTCCGATCCAATTTTTAGCATCATCAAAATTGACAGAATTTGAACAGAAGCAACAGTATAAATAACATGTATTTTGAAATGTTATTATTTGACAATTTTAGTATGATAATATTTCATTGAAAAATAAAATGGATTTTCTTTGGTGAATCCTATGGTTTCTTGTCGTATATCTGGATCTTAATTCTGAGCGTTGAATTTTGATTGCAATTAATTGCTATGCTTTTTTTTCTATTTTTTTTTTGATTTTTTTAGATTGTCATATTTATTTTTTTTTTCTATCAATCTAAATTTCAATCCGAAATTCAATTCGAATTCGATTTTTAAAAATAGGGTTAGGATTAAGGTTTTACAAATAGGGTTAGGGTTAGGGTTGATATTTTACAAACGGGGATAGGATTAGGGTTAGGATTGAGAAAAATTAAATTTCATGAACTCGAGTTGCACCCCTACATCTAATACATATTATTTTCAGTGAGCTAGGCTCGGATCAATCTAGGGCTCTCAAAATTCTCATTGACCCAACTTGAGCTAGCTATAGCTAAACCAAATTTGGCCCTGGCCTGTTCGACTCAGTCTAGATCATGTCCAACCCCCAGAAAAAGATAAATAAATATAGAAATAAAATTGTCTTCATATTTTAGTGCATATCATCATTATCATGATGGTCCAATATTCCTAACCTTTTAAACAAGATTAAGATCACCATCTTTGATAATGATACGTGAAATGATTAAAATCCTTAGTGATTATAAATTGCGGTCATAATGAGAATACAAAATGAAATAATTCTATCATCAGTCATCGATGATAGCACCCCATACCTAACACTATCTAAGGGTGGATGATCAAACATAACAAATTGCATTCGAAGGTGTGTCCAGTGATACGTTCAATCTCCAATTCTACGATCAACAATGGTCAATCAATTCGGACGTCACAGAAGAAAAAAGCCACGCTGATACAGTCTTAAATAGATGATTGAAAAAACAGTAACTTTTCTATCTTTTTCTGTATTTTTAATTAAATAATTCTTGTACATCCTGCGTTGAAAACGGAAAAGAGAGCACACCACGGTGAATGCAAATCACGAGAACAATTTAAAACCCACAGCAATGCAAAGATTTGCAAGTCCACCGCTCCATATGCGCTAAGATAAACAGCCATTTTACTCGAGTTGATTCAGTTTCTACCCGTGTTTTATAGGCTGTGTTTGATACGAAGGATAAGAGGAATAGTTCTAAAAAAGTTTAATCAGAGAAGATAATTCATGTTTAAACATAGGTTATCCTCTGATTTATTTCTTAGAAAATTCAGGAATAACTAAAGTTATTCATGATAGACTTATAATTTAAAAAAAATACTTATTCCCTCATTTATCTCAGTTATCTTTTGGATAAATACTATTCTATACATTTATTCAGATATAACTTTTGAAAAATCAAACACTAACTCAGAAAAAAAACGCAAAGCTGATGCAACAACACATGAGCCAATTTGTCCTCTTTTTCTTAATGAATTAGAATGTTCGATTTTTGTGCCTTATTTATAGCTGGCGGTTTGGCATCACAGGCTAAAAATACTTAATATTGGCGTTCTAAATGAGATTATTTAACAAAAAATAGCTATAAAGAACACGTGATTCACATCTTCATAATTCTTTTCTTTTCTTTTCTTTTAATAACAGGACAAGGCCTATTATAATAACCGTTCAATTAATCAAATAATCGATGACATGGTTGGCCTCCTTATAAAATATGAACACAAATAAACTATATAGGATAGAAGATATAAATTCATAAATATATTTTAGAAAAAGATGATGACAATAGAACTAACTTTGAATCTCAAAGATCACATGAGTCATCTTATAAGATTTAATTTAGAACTTTGGTACTTTAGGAATGCTTCTCTCAACTCTAGGCAAAAAGCACAAAATTGAGCCATCAAAGTCAATTTTAAAAAATTTTAGTTACGAGGGCACCCAACAAATAAGATTGAAAAAAGCTATAGAACTAACTCTATGGAGAGGAATTGCAGATTAGAGAAGGGCAGGAATCACATATCCGAGGATTACTAACCATTGACGATTTCGAAAAACAAAGAAATTCAGCTGATTATTTTATATCTTTGTAAAACATCCAATTTAGCATAAATAACTTAAAAAAGTCTTTCTAGGTAGTGTAGAAAGCGCGCATCGGACATATTTATTGGTCGCACACCCATGCGAACGCACATACGAGGCGCACCACGGCCTATTGGACCGTGGCATGTGCATCCACACGGGCACGTGGCCAATAGCCACGTCCGATGCATGCATTCGTGCATCGAGAATAATACATAAAATTATTTTCAAATGACTTATCTTCAAAATAAAGCTTAACACATAAATTAATTTTATTTAATTCTTTTATTTTTTATTCTGAATAATGGGTCATAACATTTGCATCCGTATGAATATGTGACTAATAATCATGTCCGATACATGCATTCATGGTGCACAAAGTCTTTTCCAAATGACTTATCTCCGAAATAAAGCCCAACACATAAAATTAATCTTATTTAATCCTTCTGAGATCTTTCATTCTGAATTTTTAGAGAAGAAATTTTTATACTCGATGGCAGCATTTGGATGCTGGAATAAGGCCTGGAATAGAGCCTTATTCCAGCTTATTCCCTAAACACCCTGAAAAAGGAGAGTGGGCCCCATGAGACTGGCTATTCCAGTCAACCCTCTTTATTCCTATTCCTTATTCCATGGTACCCCATGGAATAGCTCCTAGTCCCACTGCAGCTATTACAGAGGCACCGATGGAATTAAATTAAATAAATTAAATAAATTTATTTATTATATCATTTAAATACATTAAATAAATTAAATAAATTTATTTATAATATAATTTAAAATTAAATAAATTTATTAATTGAAAATAATAAATTAAGTATGTTATTTTTTTTCTTTATTAATATAAAAAAATTTATTAAGTATGTTCTTATATTATTTTATGAATAGTAATTAATTTATTACCTTATTTATTAATAAATAATAATTTATTTAAGTCATTTTAAAAATAAAAATTGATAAACCATTTTTATTGGAAGGGGTATCTTTTGAATTTCAAAAAAATTCTTCATCTATTCCTACTAGAATACATGTTTATTCCCATGTCATCCAAACATCATTTGAATAACACTGCATTAATTGTACTGAAATAACATAAAATATTATATTTTGATTTAAATAAAAATTTAAAATAATAATAAAAAAATAAATTATTCTTATAAGAAATTTGTATCTTTGTTTCTGTAATAACTTTTTAACATCGAAACGCAGCCGATGGGCATTTACGGAAAAACCACGTCATTGGAAACGCTTTTCGGTAGCTGGCCTCGCGCAAATTTTCCCAGTAACTTCGAGAGGGAGGAGGAACCACAGGTGTTGGGAGGCCGTAAACGAATACAAACTGTTTAGCAGATTAGAAGACGTAATGTGAATCCAGGTGAAAAGACAATATCTTACTCACATACGCAAAGAAAATACGGTCGTTTCATTCCAGATTAACAACGTCCTCCTCAAACAAACAGCCATATTATCCATAACAATTAACGATCGAAGGCAGCGACTCATCAATTCCTCCTCAAAGCTTTCCGATGAACTCTGCCAGTGCTTTACCGGAGCTCCCGTCCACTGCCGCAGCCTTCGCAGCCTCCTCCCCAGCCTCGCCGCCGACGCCCGCAAGCCGTCGTCCTCCATGAGCTCCCTCACGCGCTCGCCGATCTCCTCCGCCGTCACCACCTTCTCCTCGCCCTCCCAGCTCCACTCTTCCACCCAGATACCAAGCCCGCCCCTTGAGATAACGCCTGCGTTCACCCTCTGATCCCCGATCCTCGGCCACGCCAAGATCGGCACCCCGTACAGCGCCGCCTCCGTCACCGAGTTCCACCCGCAATGGCTCACAAACCCACCAACGGCCCTGTGCCTCAGAATCTCCTCTTGCTCTACCCACCCCTTCACCACCAACCCCTCTCTTTCACTCTTTCCAGATACTCCTCTCCTAACAACTCGTCCAACTCCGCCTCTTCCTCTCTGTCCACCACCTTGCTCTTCACCACCCACAAGAAGCTACATCCGCTCTCTCCAACCCAATGCCCAACTCCTTCATCTGGTCCACCGACATGGCGGTCCGACTCCCGAAGCTAACATAGACCACCGACCGTGCCGGCTGGGCGTCGAGCCAGGGGAGCGGCGAGCCTCCCTCGCAGCTCACGG
Source organism: Calamus simplicifolius (assembly GCA_900491605.1). Lineage (NCBI taxonomy): Eukaryota > Viridiplantae > Streptophyta > Magnoliopsida > Arecales > Arecaceae > Calamus > Calamus simplicifolius. The sequence goes on along the minus strand of UESW01002208.1, from coordinate 156,195 downwards.
GCTTCAGCGGTCCGATCGCGATTACCGGGTGTTAGTCTGGATGCTAGGTCAGCATCCACTCGCACGAAGTCCCAAGAGACGGGACTCTCGGATATCGTCCACACGAAGTCCCAAGTGGTATGACTCTTCGTATTCCTCTGGGACTTATCTGCTCCTAGTCTATAAGAAGACCGGTGGTGTCTTCAGAAAATAGGAAGGACAACAGAGAAAAGCCTTCCTTCTCCTCTTCCTCTCCGTTGCTGCGGCTTAGGGGCGTGGACGCCTGGAAACTCTGGTAGCTCCCGTTTACCGACGATCTGATTCTTCCGCTGTACGTTCCTTATTATCGGTTCCTTCAATTGGTATCAGAGCCGAGCATCGGTTGTCCTCGGCGACGGTAGAGGAGGGTGCGTTCATTCTTTGGACTCAGGTGTAGCTGTTCCTGTCAAAAACGCCTGATTTGGCCTCGGTATTAGAAGAGATAATGCTGATCATTATCTCTTCCTAAAATAAGGAGGGTGAAACTGTTCCTGTCAAAACGCCTGATTTCGCCTCGGTACTAGAAGAGATAATGCTGATCATTATCTCTTCCTAAAATCAGGGGTCGTATGCCTACCTCACGGCGCCTCCTAATAAAAAAAATAAAATAAAATAAACTTCTGGCATCGGTTGCTGGCTGATATGGAGTGCTGGGAGGATATGGCAAGACTCCTTAAATCTCTCCTTGGATCTCTCCTAGAATCAAGGAATGCTGGCCAACCTCACGCCTCTTTCCAAGATCACTGCTGGAGTGGTGATCTTGTACCCTGGCGCAGTGCTGTTAACTCCCATCTCCTGTTTCTCGTGAAACAGGGGATCGGGTCCTGTTAATAAGAGAAATGTGGTCACGTCTAGAGAAATGAGGTCACGGGTTGTTTGGACTGTTTTAGGCCTTATGGGCCGTTTTTTTTGGGGCGCTGTGATGGGCCAGAAACAGTCAAAATTTTTTGTGCTGTTCAATGCATAATCATTATATTTTGTGTATAAATATTTTTTTATGCATTTTTCTATTTTTTCTGCTGATATATTTCATTTATGCTTAGTGCATGCAGAACTTTTATGCTTAGTGCATGCAGAACATTTATATTCTTGACAAATTTAAATGTGGACCTGATAGATATGTTCTATAGAAAATAACAGATCCTGTGTTCAATCTTATAAACTGAGTGATGATTATGAGCTTAGCGAAATTTTTGATCTCATTTTTAAGAATGAACATTAGCTATCTGGTTATTTTCTTGCTTTAAAGATAACATGTGCCTGATGTCCATACCTTGATTGACCAACAGTGTCTGATGGCCTCGAAATCCGTAATTACTGATCTCAACAGAGGAGAAAAGCTAGATGGACAGAATTATGAATATGGCAAAGAAAATCCAATATCTTTTAAATGACCTCGAAGTCTTAGAGACCTGATAACTGGTATGACACCACCAGCCCCTGGCACTACTGAGCAACATCGCCTTGATCGGAAGCCTATGACAATGGTCAAGAAAGATCATTGTGCACGCTTTACTATGTTGAGCAGCATGCACAATGATCTAATTGGCAACTTTGAAAATTGCCAGACTGCTCAGGATATGTGGAACCAGCTCAAGATCAGGTTTAGTCAGACTACGGACACGGCTACGTGCCTTGAATCTTCGATTCATACAGTATGTTAAGGATCCCGATCATTCCATGTCAACCCACCTTCGTGTGATGGGAAACATGATTAGGGAAATGAAATCTGCTGGAGTTGATCTTACTGATGAGCACAGGTCCTTGCAGTGATTCGTTCACTGCCTGACCCTCAGTGGAGTCAGATGAAACTCTTGATGACTCATAGTGAGCACATCAAGACTTTTGAGGATATTGCTCGTCACCTTGAGCTAGAGGCTGAGCGTATTGAGACTTCCCTCCCTTCGGCCTATGTGGTTTCTGGTGGGTCTTCGCGGCCCACGAACAATAAGAAGGGAAAGGCACGTAACAGGAGTGCAAAGGGATATAAAGGAAAAACTATAGCCAAACCTAAGAAAGGTCATTGAGGGGCAAGCGAGATGTGACAAAAATTAAGTGCTACAACTGTGGGGCTAAAGGCCACTTTGCTCGTGATTGCACTGAGCCAAAGAAGGTATGTTCCATATTAAGCTCTCTCCATGTTTGTTCTTATGCATTAGTTGCTGACTCGCTCCCCGATTGGATTGTAGAT
>UESW01002208.1:32003-151116 GCA_900491605.1 Calamus simplicifolius | reverse complement strand
ACAAAAAGTTTCATCACTATTCCGTTACAAACTGGGTTTAGTGACGGATTAGTGACGAAAATCTTATCGTCACAATTTTTGCCGGTCACTAAATTTAGTGACGGAAAGAGGTTCGTCACAAAATAATAGCGATGGATTTGTGACGAAATATTCCGTCAAAAATTTGTGACGGAACATATTTTCTGTCACTAATTATGACGAATTTGCGACAAATATTTGTCAAAAATTTGTGACGAAACATATTTTTCGTCACTAAATTATGACGGATTAGTGACGAACTATCCATCACGCATTATTCCATCACTATTCCGTCACAAATATTTCATCACTATTCCATCACAATTTAGTAACGGATTATTGATGAAAATTTAGTCACTAAAACTTTCGTCACTAGTCCATCACTAATAGCTCCATCACTATGCCATGACGGATTAGTGATGAAAGAATCCATCAGTCATTCGTTTTTGTTCCATCACTAATCAATCACTAATATTTTCGTCACTAATCCATCACTATTATTTCTATCAAAAATCCATCACTATTCCATCATTAACCTAATAAAATTTCATCAAATTTTTATTCTTATAAATTTAAAATTATTTTTAAATTACAATATATTTAATGCATTCTAATGAAATTTATAGATGAAAATTCAAATTTAAGAATAAAAAATGTATTTCATAAAATAAGATAATATATTTGTATACATCAACAATACTAATGTTTTATACAATTGACATCAAATTATTAAGTTTAAGATAAGTAAAAGAGAACTTGTAATGATCAAACTATTAACACTGGCATGGACCATGTCACAGCTTGGGTGATTCTTTTCTCCTTCATCACCTTCTACACTTCTAGTCTCCTCATTTTTGTTGTTGCAACGCAGCTCCCTGAAACATTTTTGTTGTTGCAATGCAGGTGGAGCACAGTTTAGGTTTTGGGGACTCTGTCAATATGTCAACTTATTTGGAGTTGCCATTGGCTACACCATCATAGCATCCATAAGTGCAGCGTAAGCTCTTGCGCCTTCTTCTCCACCAAGGTCACGGCATTTTAAAGCCTTCCCAAGATGCATCCTTCATCCCTTCCTTAAAACCAAAAGATACACGTAAAACTTAACATGCAAAAGTTGATTATTCTTATCAATTGGCCAGCATGCATAACATAGAGAAAGAACCATGACACCATGACACATCCAGCAACTTCCACTTGACTCCACACAGAAAAAAGCATCATAGAAGTTCACCTGATGAGGGCAGGATCGATTATTTGTTTCAAATGCAGCAAATGTATCTTGTACTGCCAGACATGCCTGTTGAACATGACCAGAAAAATAGGATTATATTCAGTATATATATATATATATATATATATATTTCACAAGCTAAGGTAAGCATGAACAAGAGAGAGACATGGCTTCCCAACTGAGTGGAGTTGGAAAGTCAGGGGATCACTCAGTCATGATCTTTTTATCGTAAATATCGTACTGCTGCTGCATTTAGATGGAGGCAGTTGGAACAGTATATTAATACAAGTATATGCTGTGTCCGTATTCAGTTCATGTAAACTTTATTTTAGTAAGAGATAAAAATCTGAAGCTGGTATATCATGTGCAAGACATTAATGTCATCCTGGGGCCAGCCTTTTGGCTATCATACCAGGCCTTGCCCAGCTTAAATCAAGGCAACCCTGTCAAGCTAAAGGGAAGACCCGGCCACTGGCAGCCTCAACCCAACTTAAAATTATCCTATTCCAGCATCCCTTGCTGAACATTAACATTTATAAAATAACATTAAAATTGAATATTAGCTGCAATATTTTAATAGTCAAATGACCATCATCATAGCCAGAGAAGATATACAATATCCCAACGAGAAATTGCAAACAAAGAGGATAATTTATGGAAAGGCATCGCTTGATCATATGCAAACAAGAAAGCAAAGCCACGTATAGTGCACAGGAGTTCAAGCAAACATAATACTCCATGAAATACTATTGACAATGACACTCATCATCATGCAGTACCGGTGCTCTTTTTGCAATCCACCCAGTCATGCGCCATAACAAGGCCAAACAAACCAGAATAGAATATCTGTAAAATTTCCATATGGTCACACTACATGCGTATAGGAAGGAAAGAGAGAGCACTTGCACATGCATGATTGTTATCCACATTCAATTTCACAAGCATGCAGATTCTTTTGAAAATGTGTGCCATGTGGAAGAAAAATTGATTGTTTCAATGGAATACGGTTTCATGGAGTGCCAAGTCATGTGCAAAAAACATGCTACCCAGGAACCAAAAGAATAAATTTGCTCACCCGACTAGATCAGCTGTAAGAACAGATCTCAATAGCTCTGAGCGAGATGGCAAGGTCCTCTGAATTTCTGAGGATGGGAATGGTGTGTGAAGAAACCAGCCAACTTTCATCTTGCTGTTGTACTCCTTGAGGCATTTAGGAAGGAACATTAAATGGTAATCATGGCACCAAACAGCATCTCCCTCTTTATAATGCTGGTTCACAACATCAGCAAACATCTGGCTCGCCCTTTTGTATGCATCAAACTGGGACTGAAAGCTGTGAGTTGTTGCAAGCCGATCTTCTTGTGGAAGCCCGAGGTAGTGAAAGAGTGGCCACAAGATATTGTTGCAGTATCCATTATAGTACTGATGTACTATCTCTACATCAAGAAATACTGGAATGCATCTCTGCTACAAATAAAATAATAGCATTACACAAGGTAATTAAAAAGGCAAAAGCATACATTAAGAAATCACCAGGAAGTCTACCAGGCCACAAGGCACCTTCAGAAATATAAGCAAATAGATAAACAAATAAATATATGCAAGCAAACGGACCTTCTCTGCCAAGGCCCTTGTAAGTGCCCTTTGTCCCACTTCATCTGGCACATTTACACCAGCCCATCCAATCCTTCTGGCATCGACATCCTTCACACCTGCAATAGCAAAGAAATTAACAAACTAAGCATTCATTTTCAACAGACATCTCGCTGCACAGAGTTACAATTGAAACGATTCCCGTTCTTGTGATGCATGAATAAAAAATATGTGCAGATATAATGGACAATTTCTCTGTCACGGAATCTGAAGTAGAACCTCAAAATTTTGAACAAATATTTTATAAATGTTAATGTTCAGCTTATTAATACTAAGAAGGTTTATGTCATCTTATGATGCTGATCCAACTTAAAATTCCTTTCATATTTCAAATACAAAAATTATTTATGAGCCAAACTGGAGCCCAGCTACCTTATTTTATGATATTGTCTTCAGGGTGGAAAGCATAATTTAAGTACTAGAACTTATGATTCAGTCAACAAGAGGAGACTGAGGGCTGAAGTTGGTGGGCTTGTAGGGCAACTGCACATAAAATTCAAGTGCTGGGATACCACAAATTACCAATTAAATGGAGTAGGGGTATTCTCATATATGGATGAGCTAAAGTCTCCAACTCAAACTCAATAACCATAAAGATATCCTCTCCAACATAACAGTTAGTGCATATTTCTCATCTAAATTAGGTATACACAAATACCTCTGAATCCTTTTCAGGATCCGGTTCAGTGCTATCTTACCATTGATATAGCAACAGAGTATCAGCTATCATTCACTCTGCTCCATTGTTTTGCTCAATTTGACAGTAGATTCATTCTTCCTCAATTTTCTAACTTGTGCCGGTTAATCTTTTGACAGGACAATACAAAGAACTCCCTAACTACCGCATGAGCAGAAGCACTGGATCTATATACTTGCATGTACAAAGTAAGTTTAGTGTTGATCAGTACTAAAAGCTTGAGGTGATCAGTTATAATACGTTATGCATTCGAAGATAAACATATAATATCTTTATATTTTGGACTGCTCTATTATTTTGAACAAACATAAAATATACTTATAATATCACTACATTATGAAGAAACACAAAAAACGTGCCTGTAAATATCACCGAACTTCAAATAAAAATAATATATTTATCGCCAATAGATTCTTTGGTGATTGCTTATGATTATTGTGCAAGGAAAAGTGGGTCTAAGAACATCACAACCTTCAATGCAGCAAAAAAGAAAGACCACCTACAATCAAACAACAGATAAAATTAGAATTGGATGTTGAAATGAATAATGTACATGACAATTTTGGATATGTATCAGCTTGATACAAAATCAGAATGATACAAATATTTTAATTGTTGTTGCACTCAAGTCCGATAAAGACACATGGCTGGCAATACTACTTGATTAATGTGATAAGATTGATACCTAAGCAAAAGATAGTTAAATGTTTCACAGAAATCCCCTAACCTATCATCAACATAGCATACCTTGTACAACAAGGAATTAATACAAACCAGTATATATTACAAAATAAACTAACATTTCTTCATATGAAATAAAAAGAAAAACAAAATTGCTTGCAACAGCCAAGCATGCATAAATTCATAGCAACAAAATACATATATGCCAACTGTACTCCAATCTCCATCATTAGATGGAATCACTTTCCCTTTGTTGTGACCCATAAATGGAAATCTCGCTACAATAAATACAAACATAAACAAGACTTGGTGCTCTAAAGAAGTTGCATAAATTTCAACTGAGCGATCATCTCCACTATATTTTTAATATGCAAGCTTCTTGTGCTCATGGTGATGGTGGCTGACATTGTTGATATGCTATTATCAAAATTTATTTGGTAATAGATGGGAGAAACATACAGCAGAATAACAAGTTGAAAGTAAATTCAAGAATAAATTTTCTATAACTCGAAAGGTATGATTATACTGATGCTTGGAACTTTGTACCAAATGTGGCACAAGATAGTCTGCTTGCTTCTCTTCAAGTGAATAACACATTTTTTGATTTTCCAGTGAAATAACAATTTATCCTAGTGTCCTAACAAAAAATATAGAAGCAACATGACAATTAGGATGAACATAATAATTAGCAAGAAGGACACAAAACACAAACATGGCAACATTTTCTGGCTAATATATTGCATTTATGAGTTTTGAAAAAGTTGTTTGCTATTGATAATATTGCCTAGAAGCTTCCAATAAAGCCAGTAGGCGGCCCACGGCGATCCTCAAATAACTCAAGAAAATACCAGAAACTCCTGTTGCTTGAAAGTGAGATTCAGGTGAGTAGCAACTAATGGAAATAAATAACACAATTGGAAATTCATATAAATTGCACAATATGCACATGTTCAAGCAAACTGCTTAAAAAGATAACTTAAATTTGTACACATTCTTCGGTTTGTTGACAAGTTGACTGACTGGCTAAGAAAATTGGTTCACAAAGGAATGCACCTTTAGACCAATATCTAATTTAACTAAATAAAAAAATTATAAATAACTGTAGATAGACTCAAAGTACTGTGATGACAGATGCAAAACCATCCAATCATGCACAAGCCCCGAGATTTCCGCATACTTAATATTAAAGATTTTATACTCAATTACCTATCAACTTCATCAGAATCAAAAAGCACCTTGGCATCATTTTCATACCATCTTTAATCATAGAACAACCACATTTACTTGAAATATATTTCAGCACCAAAAAAGAGTTTGGCAATAGTCGGTACACCTTATTAAGTGACCACTTTCATGCTGTGATCCTTTCATCCCTATCCAATTATGTATATATACTACAAATTTGATAAACATAACCTTTAATGATTGACTAAGTATTATAAAGAATCGCCATATTAGGGGGGAAAAAAGGAGAAAAATGTAATTTTTTGTGTGATGTTTGCTCATCATCGCTAATGTTGTTCTCCTAAGAGAAAATTATACATACCAATCGAAAGGGACATAGCAAGAAACACCAAATGCACGGTATCCATTCCATTGTATGACCTTGCTTTCCTCTGCTTCAATCCTCGCATACTCATCTTCTATGTTCGGCTGAAGAATTAAAGAAACAATCAATTTCTTGCAGAATTTTCATCTTTTGACACAAACTAGAGGGGGAAACACACACACTACCAAAACAACAAACACATGCCTTACTTTATGATCCTCCGAAAGAGGCACAGGCTGTTTGCCTCGACAAAGGACAGCCCTCGAATCCCCACAGTTTGCAATGATGATGTGTGAAGAACAGATAACAGCAACCATAGCTGTTGATCCAATGGTCTTCGGGGCAACAGGTTTCGGTGGTGCATCGGTAACAACTCCTACATTCCATATGCTTACTTTGCCTCCCACCTCATCACCAACTTTCTGAAGCAATTAATAAACAACCTCTCCCACTGCTGCTTCCAAGCACCCCTACCCGCTCCTCCCATACCTTGGGCTACATTTCTCAGAGCCTCTACCAAAGCGAGATGAACTCGATCATGACAGTAATTAGCAACATAAGAGACAGTGGAAAGCTTCAAACCAAGCAATCCCATATGACATGAACAAATAGAACCCAAGAAGTAAAGGAAAGAGGAATTGGATCACCTGGGCGCCACCATGACCATCATAGACTTCGAAGAAGTGGGCAGGCAAGCTAATCAAACTCGGATCCATCCCATCCACAAAACAATCACGGGTTAGCATCCGGAGAGGGATTTCGAAGAAGCGAGGCACCGCCACCACAACATCTTCCATTCGTCACTAATTTATGACTGATTAGTGACGGAAGAGAAATTCATCACTAATTTAGTGACGAATTGATCTTTCGTCACTAATTTAGTGACGGATTGCTCTTTCGTCACTAATCCATCAGCTTCCGTCATTAATTTATGATGGATTAGTGACGGAAGGGCAATCCGTCACTAATTTAGTAACGGATTATCCTTTCGTCACTAATCCGTCACAAATTAGTGACAGACGGATTACTTTTCCATCACTAATTTTATGATGGATTAGTGATGGAAGCGCAATCCGTCACTAAATTAGGGATGCGCTCACAGAAAGTGCAGTCTGTGCTTAGTGACGGATTGCTCTTTCATCACTAATTTTATAACGAATTAGTGATGGAAGCGCAATCCGTCACTAAATTAGGGATGCGCGCGTAGCCAAGTGCAATCACGCACAGATGCATGCATGCGCAGACACGGTGCAAAGGTCGCCGGACACAGGCAAGGTTGTGCAGCCGAAGAGACAGGCCGATTGATACAAACGCGCGTGGGCCATGGCAGGCGTGCGCAGGCCGAGTAGCAAATGCGCATGGCGGGCACCAGGAGGTAGACACGTGGCTGGGACGTGTATGGGAGGCGGTGCACGTAACTGGCACATGCGGACGCAGCTTTTTTTGTCACAATTTTTTTTAAAAAAATTAGAGTATAAATTTAGATATGCAATCCGTCACTAATTCATCACTAATTTAGTGACGGATTACTCTTCCGTCACTAATTTGTGATGGATTAGTAACGGATGGGACAATCCGTCACTAATTTAGTAATGGATTACCCCATTCGTCACTAATTTAGTGACGGATTGCCCTTCCGTCACTAATCCATCACAAATTAGTGATGGAAGAGAAATCCATCACTAAATTAGTGACGGATTTCCCCATTAGTGACGGATGTGATAGTCCGTCACTAATTTAGTTATGGTTTAGTGACGGATAGACTAATCTGTCACTAATTTTAATTTTCGTCACTATTTTGTTACTAAACCGTCATAATTTAGTGACAAAAATTTTTATTACTAATTTTTGTCACTATTTTGACATTTTCTTATAGTGCTGGTGAAGGGAAAAAAAAGGTTTTTCTTATGCACAGGATCTCAAGGTGGAAAGCATGTAAATTGGTTTTAATATTCACATTGAATATTAATTAAAGCAAATTAATAGATCTAAAATTTAAGATTATTTATTTAAGTTTAAAACAATATCTCTCGTTGCGGAAGCTATTGATAACAAAGGTAGCAGATCCGATCTGCAGAGAGAAGTTTCCCTTCGTGCCTTGCAAGAGCCGCACGCGCCGCTCCTCTATATCACACGCACGCCTGATGAATGCAGATAGAAGGTGGAATTCTTGAACAATGGAAGGAGAACTCTTCTCCCAAGAAGAGACAATCTCAATTGGACTTCTTGCAGACTTTCTGTGATTGCAGAAGATCAGCTTTCACGGAAAAGTCTCTGTCATTCTTTTATTCACATCGTAACCTTTTATATCCAATGAAAAATTTTGCAATAAAAAAAAAACGTGAAAGAGCTCTTTAAAATGCCATTACATGAATCCTGCATTAAGTCCGCAGTCACCTCATCAATGCGTCCCTCAAACGGCGAGCCTAAGAGGAAACATAGAGTGACGGAACCTTTGAGTGAGCATCCTCTTGTAACATAATCAATAGGCTATTATAACAAGTGGATGATGACGAATGAAAGATATTATCAATTAAAATTTCTTTTGTTAACAGAATTGATCTAATCAATTTCGTTTGAAGTCCAAATTCAAATCTGAAAGAAGCTACTCGTAACTCTTGAACCATACTTCATATTGTGCCTTGCCGAGCTCCAATCCGAAGTGATTTATGAATTCAAAATTTATAAATAAACTTTCAGAGGCTCTATTGGATATCCGGATCGAACCACTTCGAACTCGGATCCAAACCACTCTGTTATCAGACCAACCATTGGTCCATGGTTCAAATTAACTTTATTCCAGATTCATATCGTGTCCCAAAATTCTATTTGAGTTACTGACTAACTCAAATCACCCTCGAAGTAGGTGCTGCCGCTAATGTCTAGAGCTAGCTAGACATAGCCAGAACGAACCCCGTATGACCCATCTGATTGAGTCCCACTCAAATCAGTGATCATGCCTACGTACAAGTCATCCGACTATGTGCGTGACTCCATAGGTTCAAACCTAAGCCGGTAGCACAGGAACACTTCCTATACTAATCGATGTGACCATCTAGCCATGGTTCCCGACGTCGGATAGATCGAATTTGCATAAGGCAACATTCTGGAACCCAGGCTATGGTTGTCGCATAATTCATCCCCTTGTCCTAGTACTCTGGGTGAATACGGAGTTAACTGCCAACTCCGAGTAAATCACCCAAGTATGTTTCAATGCAATGAATCTTGTGACACCTCGCAAAGATTACCTTGGCCAAGGTTTTGCTAAATTAAAACATAGTTCGAGCACTCTCTCTAACACTTAGAGTGGACAATCCCATCTTGACTCATCACTGACCCAATAAGTACTTGACTGCACCCAGCAACCTTCCGTCACCGGATTAGAAATCCGGGTGGTCCAGTGCCTAAGTATAGTGAGTTGCTTATCAAGTCAACATGATAGTCTCATGTCAAAGGGACACTTATACCCATTGCCTTTCTGTGAGTTGCTCAGGCAGTTGAGCACTCAACAAAGATGAGTCACTGTTCAGTGAATGTACTCCTACACTCACCCGCATGTCATACCAGTGTTATACACTCCTTGGTTTAAGAGAACAAACCAACCCATATGACATACAACGACCTACACTTGATTACGTCGTCGTCCTTGGTAATGGCGTATCATTTGGCCGCGAACTTATTTAAGAGTTACTCAACAATTCCTCCATTGTCGAATACATGTAACTCTAAGGACTACAACATATTGGAATTCTACTGGAAGATGTAAACTATATGTTGTATGGCCAAAATTCACTTTATTTATTGAATAAATCATGTTCATATACATCAACTCATAACGTCTACAAGCTAGATGATTGGCTGTAGGACACATTTCCTAACAACTCCCACTTGAACTATAGCCAATCGGAACAGTATCTAATACCCATCTTCCACTTGTGTTCATTGAACTCCTTGATTCCGAGTGCTTTAGTCATTGGGTCAGCTAGGTTTTCCTTTCCGTCGATCTTCTGAAGGTATATGTCACCTCGTTCCATGATCTCTCGTACAAGGTGATAGCGGCGCAACACATGCTTGGTTCGGTGATGCGACTTTGGCTCCTTGGCTTGGGCAATTGCTCCCGTGCTGTCACAGTATACTAGGACGGGACTCTCCAGGGCAGGTACCACTCCCAGCTCGCCCAAGAACTTTCATAGCCATACAGCTTCCTTTGCTGCATCTGATGCTGCAATGTATTCAGCCTCGCATACTGAATCTGCCACTGTGTTCTGCTTGGAACTTTTCCAGCAGATCGCTCCTCCATTGAGGGTAAAGATAAATCGGATATGCTTTTGCTTCATCTCTATCTGACTGAAAACTGGAGTCAGTGTACCCCACTAGTTTTAAGTCAGGTTCTCCATAAATGAGCCATTGGTCCTTAGTATTTCTCAAATACTTAAGGATGGTTTTTACCACCTTCCAATGTGCTTCACCTGGGTTAGACTGGTACCTACTCACTATCCTAGTGAGTGTGCCACGTCTGGTCTTGTACATGTCATAGCATACATGATAGAACCCACTACTGAGGCATACGGAATTCTACTCATGTACTCTCTCTCCTCAGGAGTTGTCGCACAATCCTTCTTGGAGAGAGTAATTCCATGGCCTATCGGAAGATAGCCCCTTTTTGAATTATCCATGCTGAATCTCTTCAGCACAGTCTCAATGTACTTTGACTGGGACAATCCCAGCAGCTTCTTAGATCTATCTCTATAGATCTTCATCCCTAGGATGTAAGAAGCTTCTCCCAGGTCTTTCATGGAGAACTGAGACAGCAACCAAACCTTTATTCCCTGTAGTGCAGGGATGTCATTCCCAATCAAGAGAATGTCATCCACATACAGTACAAGAAATACAACTATGGAACCATTTGCCCACTTATACACGCAGGGTTCTTCTCTGTTCTTAATGAAGCCATAAGTCTTGATACATTTATCAAAACGTTTATTCCAACTCCGAGAAGCTTGCTTGAGTCCATAGATGGACTTATGAAGCCTGCATACTTTTGACTCGTCTGTGGATGTGAACCCTTCAGGTTGTATCATATACACCTCCTCTTCGAGCTCTCCATTTAGAAAAGCCGTTCGGACATCCATTTGTGCAGCTAGAGCAAGCATAATCCGAATTGACTTGAGCATTGCTACAGGGGAAAAAATCTCGTCATAGTCAATACCATAACGCTGACTATACCCCTTAGCAACCAGACGGGCTTTATAGGTCTCCACCTTCCATCTGCACCCCGTTTCCTCTTGAAAATCCATTTACACCCTATGGGTTTTACCCCTTCAGGTGGATCAACTAGTGTCCATACACTATTGATCTCCATGGATTCCATTTCGGACTTCATGGCATCTAGCCATTTCTCAGAGTCAGATCTCTGCAGCGCATCCATATAGGTGATTGGGTCTTCATCGTTCTCATCGAGTTCGATGGGATCCCCGTCACGGACCAAGAAACCGAAGTATCTGTCCGGCTGACGTGGTACTCTACCAGATCTCCTTAATGGTACCTCAGCGGGCACCGGGTTTGAACCATTCAAAGCCGGTTCCATAGCGGTTTCTGAGTGTAAAGGTACTTCTCCTTGTCGAACTTCATTAAGTTCAACATTAGCCTTAGCACTTCCAGTAAGATACTCCTTTTCTAAAAAGGTGGCTCTCATACTGACGAACAACTTTTGCTCTTCAGTTTGGTAGAAGTAGTATCCTTTAGACTCCTTAGGATATCCAACAAAGAGGCATTTGTCAGACCTTGGTCCTAGCTTGTCTGTCAACAATCTCTTGACATAAGCTGGACACCCCCAGACCCTAAGGTGTGTGAGCACCGGCTTACGCCCCGTCCATATCTCATATGGAGTTTTAGCAACAGATTTACTAGGGACCCTGTTAAGAATGTAACAGGCCGACTCAAGTGCATAGTCCCAAAAGGAGATAGGCAAACTAGCAAAGCCCATCATGGACCGAACCATATCTAATAGGGTTCGATTCCTCCTTTCAGACACACCATTTAACTGGGGTGTCCCTGGAGGTGTCCATTGAGAGAGAATCCCATTCTCCTTTAGATATGTCAAAAACTCATTAGAAAGATATTCACCTCCTCGATCTGACCGAAGGATTTTAATATTCTTTCCAATTTATTTTTCTACCTCACTACGATATCGTTTGAACATTTCAAACGATTCAGATTTGTGTCTCATTAGGAAGACATAACCAAACCTGGAGTGGTCGTCTGTAAATGTAATGAAATAGCTAAACCCTCTCATAGAGGCAGTATTCATAGGTCCACAAACATCCGTATGTATGAGGCCTAGAATCTCTTTGGCTCTTTCACCTTTTCCTGTAAAAGGTGACTTGGTCATTTTTCCAAGAAGACAGATTCACAAGTTTTAATTGATTCACAATCAATGTCATTGAGGATGCCCTCTCTGACTAACCTGCTTATCCTGTTCTTGTTTATATGACCTAGCCTACAGTGCCAAAGGTATGAGTCATCGACATCATCTATTTTAGGGCGTTTGTTTGGAGTGCATAATACATTAACAGGCTGTGATAGAAGGTAAATTCCATTGCTCAATTGTCCACACATCACTGGTACATCATTCATAATGATATTTAAAATATCTTTTTTTATTAAAAAATCATATCCTTCAATAGCCAACTGGCCTACAGAAATGACATTAAATAAAAATGCAGGACAATAGTGACATTCACTAAGCAATATTTTATTAAATTCAAAATAAAGCTCCACGACTCCCAACGCCAGTACTGGAACTCGGCTTCCATCACCCACGTTTAGGAATCTTTCACCTTCTTTGAATCTTCTACTAATTCGAAGCCCCTGCAAAGAATTGCAAATATGAATTGGACTCCCGGTATCTAATACCCAATTAGTAGTATCACAGATAGAAAAATTACAAGGTGTTATCATATAAATACCTTGTCCAGCAACTCCTTGCTGGTTTTTCTTCTTAGGCCTGTTAGGATCCAGGGTTGCTATGTACTGGGGACAGTTCCTCTTCCAGTGACCCAGCTTCTTGCAGTAGAAGCACTCAGCCTGACTTTTGTCAGCCTTCTTCTTCTTGGTCTGACTAGGCCCAGCATGTTGCACCTTTTTTCTTTTATTTTTCTTCTTCATCCCTTTCTTAGGGTGATGACGTCCTGCCCCTGAACCTCCCACCAAGTTTACTGTCTTCTTTTGAAGCTGGTGGTCTTTCTCAAAAGTCTGCAGTAGACCCAGCAATCCATGATAGTTTACTGCAGGCTTCGTCATTCTATAATGACTGAGAAAGTCCAGGTAGGAGCTAGGCAGTGAGTTCAGTATGGCATCCTTCCCAAGTTGCTCATGCAAAGAAATCCAAGTTTGCCCAGACGTTCTATCATCTCGATCATGTACAGTACATGATCGGTGATAGAAGTCCCATCACGCATACGCGCGTTGAAGATGGCACTAGACATTTTGTACCTTTCAACGTCGTCTGGCATCCCGAAAGATTCCTTCAACATTTGGAGTATTTGTTCGGTTGGGCCTCCTCAAATTTCCTACTGAACTCATCATTCATAGAAGCCAGCATTATGCAGCGCACTGTGGTGCGGTCATTGGTCCACTTCAGATAAGTGTCCCTGGCCACACCAGGCACATTTGGGGCTGGCTGCTCAGGTGCAGGATCCATTATCACATAAAGGATCCTTTCATGCTCTAGGACTATCCTAAGCCTTCGATACCAGCTATCGAAGTTTGGACCTGTCAGTTTATCATTGTCCAACAGTGACCGAGCGACAGATTTGTAGACATTTCTGAAAGGAAAACCAAAAACTTATTAGTGTACATGATTTATTTAAACCTATAGACTTGGACATATGGTCTAAAGTTCTCCCACTATTTTATTCAGGTTGGTAGCCCCTACCTCCAACCCGAGAAATTACTCCTAATTTCTTAGTGGGTACTAGAACCCAGTAGACTACATATGAGCCCGACTTTGGTTGGCCACCCACATGTATCTAAAGGTAGGTTCATAACCAATTATTTTTCCAAACAATTTCTAGTAATTTATTTTGCCCCAGGTTGCACGTCAATCGGCCTTTGGGCCTCCTATTGGGTGTCCTGGTTAGGTCCAACCATTAACATGACATGTTCAAGCTTCTAACCAAGGAATTGGTCAAGCCCGACTTTGGCCGGCCCACCTGACCATCGTTGAGAGAGTTGCATTGAACCATCATAATATGAATGATAATTCCAAAGACCAGATGAGTACCAGGCCTTTGGGCCTCCAATAATCATCTTAGCCATTGGACTCATTATCACTCTCTTAATGGAGGCTATGATCTAATTATCCCCATAATTTAGTCATTTTAGGGACCTAATAATTTTAGAGGGTTTGATTAATTTGTGACACATGAATGGCATGGACCAATTTATGTATTCTCCCACTAAACCATTTAGTTGGGTTCATTAATTTGGTCCATGGGTACCTAAATCAGTCAGACTGATTTTCCTTAGGAAGCATGGGTTAGCCCAAGTCAATAGGCTAGTCTAATCAAGTGCTGGGACCACTTAGCCAGGCCGGCTTGATCAAAAGGCCGAGTTGCGCCATTAACCATCTTGCCTAGATACTAGCTGATAATCAACTAGCCAGGTTAGAGGTAGCCGCGACCTTGATCAGAACCTTTCTAGACACCAAGTGGTTGACCAGACCCAATTAAATTTGCCTAAAGACTTGGGTGTCCACTGAGCCCCAAATCAAGTCCATTTAGATGTATGGACTGATCAATCTAATCTAATTAGATGATCTCAAGAAAAAAAAACTTATCTCAATATTTGATTAGATTCAATTTCTAATTTAGTCCAATTCATCTAACCTTAGGTCTAACCCATTTAGAGAACCTGATTCATGCTAACCCAATTAGCCATGATTTATGATCATGTCTTAAGGTCTTTAATTCATAATTCTAGATCTTAAGTTAACTCCTTTTCAAATTTGAACCAATTTCAATTTTGAGTTCTGATTTTGAAACATTTTTCAAAATTTTTCCGTAAAACATCTTTACTTTCTTTCTATTTTCTGTGATCTGACTTTTACGTAAAACAATTTTACTGTAATTTATAATTAAGTTTTAAATCAATTAAGATGTCTTAATGTTAATCTTTATTAACATTTCATCTTTAATTAATTTTGGATCTAATCAAAATTATCACAAAATAAAAGATTAATTCGGTTAAAACATATTTTAATCTTTCTTTCTTCTGTTCTACATCCGTTCATGGGTTCTTTCACAGTAACACCCTTACACGTCATAGGAAACCTTTCTTGAATAAGGAAACAGAGGCTATGAAACCTCCCTATGACCGGACGGCCTGGTAAATATACCCAATCCAAGATATAATAGAATACTGCAAGATCTACATTAGATCTACCTTTAAAACATATATTTAATCATCATTAAATAACTTTAATATGCTTTCATCATGCAAAACTTTTAAATCTACTATAGATCTAAACTAATCAAAATAAGATCAACTTTAGATCTACATTAGATTATGTATGCATAATTATATCAGATCTATTATGCTTATACATGCATTCTAAGCCTTAACCATGGCTCTGATACTATTTGAAGGGAAAAAAGTTTTTCCTATTCATAGGATCTCAAGGTCGGTTTTAATATTCATATTGAATATTAATTAAAGCAAATTAACAGATCTAAAATTTAAGATTATTTATTTAAGTTTAAAACAGTACCTCTCGGAAGTTGTTGATAATGAAGGTCTGCAGAGAGAAGTTCTCCTTCGTGCCTTGCTAGAGCCGCATGCACCCCTCCTCTATATCAAACGCACGCCTGATGAATGCAGACAGGAGGTGGAATACTTGAACAATGGAAGACAATCTCCAATTGGACTTACTTTCTGTGATTGCAGAAGATCAGCTTTCACGAAAAAGTCTCTTTCATTTTTTGTTATTCACATCGTAACCTTTTATATTCGATGAAAAATTTCGCAATCAAAAAAAAAATGTAAAAGAGCTCTTTAAAATGCCATTACATAATCCCATCATGGCATTAAGTCCGCAGTCACCTCATCAATGTGTCCCTCAAACGGCGAGCCTAAAAGGAAACGTAGAGTGACGGGACCTTTGAACATCCTTAAGATGTTATAACAAGTGGATGATGAATTAAAATTTCCTGTTAACGAATTGATCCAATCAATTCCGTTTGAAGTCCAAATTCAAATCCGAAAAAAGCTACTCATAGCTCTTGAACCATACTTCATATTGTGCCTTACCGAGCTCCAATCCAAAGTGATTTATGAATTCAAAATTCATAAATAAACTTTCAGAGGCTCTATTGGATATCCGGATCGAACCACTTCGAACCCGGATCCAAACCACTCTGTTATCAGACCAACAATTGGTCCATGGTTCAAATTAACTTTATTCCAGATTCATATCGTGTCCAAAATTCTATTTGAGTTACTGACTAACTCAAATCACCCTCGAAGTAGGTGCTGCCGCTAATGTCTAGAGCTAGCTAGACATAGCCAGAACAAACCCGTATGACCCATCTGATTGAGTCCCACTCAAATCAGTGATCACGCCTGCATACA
The DNA here is from genome assembly GCA_900491605.1 of Calamus simplicifolius. Classification (NCBI taxonomy): domain Eukaryota; kingdom Viridiplantae; phylum Streptophyta; class Magnoliopsida; order Arecales; family Arecaceae; genus Calamus; species Calamus simplicifolius. The sequence goes on along the minus strand of UESW01002208.1, from coordinate 134,658 downwards.
AGTCATCCGACTATGTGCGTGACTCCATAGGTTCAAACCTAAGCCGGTAGCACAGGAACACTTCCATACTAATCGATGTGACCATCTAGCCATGGTTCCCGACGTCCGGATAGATCGAATTTGCACAAGGCAACATTCTGGAACCCAGGCTATGGTTGCCGCATAATTCATCCCCTTGTCCTAGTACTCTGGGTGAATACGGAGTTAACTGCCAACTCCGAGTAAATCACCCAAGTATGTTTAATGCAATGAATCTTGTGACACCTCGCAAAGATTACCTTAGCCAAGGTTTTGCTAAATTGAAACATAGTTCGAGCACTCTCTCTAACACTTAGAGTGGACAATCCCATCTTGACTTATCACTGACCCAATAAGTACTTGACTGCACCCAGCAACCTTCCGTCACCGGATTAGAAATCCGGGTGGTCCAGTGCCTAAGTCAACATGATAGTCTCATGTCAAAGGGACACTTATACCCATTGCCTTTCTGTGAGTTGCTCCAGGCAGTTGAGCACTCAACAAAGATGAGTCACTGTTCAGTGAATGTACTCCTACACTCACCCGCATGTTATACCAGTGTTATACACTCTTGGTTTAAGAAAACAAACCAACACATATGACATACAACGACCTACACTTGATTACGTCGTCGTCCTCAGTAACGACGTATCATTTGACCGCAAACTTATTTAAGAGTTACTCAACAATTCCTCCATTGTCGAATACATGTAACTTGGACTACAACATATTGGAATTCTACTGGAAGATGTAAACTATATAATGTATAGCCAAAATTTACTCTTATTTATTGAATAAATCATGTTCATATACATCAACTCATAACCATCTATAAGCTAAACGATTGGCTGTAGGACACATTTCCTAACAGCTGGATCTATGCATTCATTCATCTTATGTGAGTTTGCTAAGCATCTAGATAGAGATGTGGGTCCGTTTGGTAGCCGGTTGGTAGTTTCTATACTCGTAGGTAGGCCTTTTATACCAGACCAGGTGTACAAAGGCTGTGATATTTCTGTAAAGGGTCAGAAATTAGTAGCAAATTTGATTCCTTTAAATTTAAAAGAGTTGATGCCATCCTGGGGATGCATTGGTTATCTGTGAATGGGACCAAAGTAGATTGCTTGAGGAAAGAGGTGGTGTTACAGACTTCTGAAGGTAGAGAGGCCTGTTTCATTCACTACAAGAAAAAAATAAATTTAGCGACGAAAAAATCCGTCGCTAAGAGTATAAATTCCGTCGCTAAACTTATATAGCGACGGAATTGCGACGGATAAAATCCATCTCAAAAATGCTCCTCGCAAGCATTTAGCGACAGAATTTAAATCCACCGCTAAGATTAGCGACGGATTAGCGACGGATTAGCGATGGATTTTTCATCCGTTGCTAATTATCGCTAATTTATTTTTTTAATTTATTTTATTTTTGTAATTTAAAAAAAAATTTAATGAAATGCAAATATTTTTTTTTAAAAGAAGTCATGAAATATATATTAAAATATCTTACAAACAAATGTTTTTACAATAAACTTCAAAACATGAAATATCCAATAAAATTCAGTAATCAAAATATAGTTCTACATGCTATCAGAATGAGGTGGATCTCTCTGTGGAGCTGGAATTGAAATATGGTCAGAACAAGTCATCTCTGCTATCAGCTGTCGCATCTCGAGTCGAAATTCTTCACGCGTTTCTTCACGGATCTGTGCCATAAAAGATGTAACACAGTATGAGATCATCTAAAAATAGATATGCATAAAAAAATTCATCTTCCTATTAAAATAATACAATAATTAGACCATTTGCTTTCCCTTTATATTTAAGGTCACGTTTTTTCCATAAAAATTAACTTTTGTAACCTTTAAAGCCTTAAAAGTGCTCCCTAGAAAAATGAAGTTGTTGGTAACAATATCCGAAATGTGTTTCTATAAGCTAGAAAACCTGGCTTATAGCTTCTCCTTTTGTAAGGAGGAATTTTTAAAAACCAGAAGCAACATCAAGCATGCCCTAAGCCTCTTTATCCCTACGTAGTAGTCTTAACTCATAAGGAAGAAAAGATAAGGTTTGTAGGCAGGTGATGTCTTGAAATGTTGTGATTAATTAAAGCTAACAGCTCCAACAAGTTAATGATTGAATGAGTGCATCTATGAAAGCAAGTTGGTAAACCAAGCTGATGAATGTATTCCAAATCTTCATTGGCAAAAGAAACTTTGATGATCTTATATTTTCATATATTATCATAAATTATCAGGTTTCAGGGGATATCCTCCAATCAAAGTTATAGAATGCCTACCTACAAGTTGAATATTTTGAGTGTTTCAAAAATCATACCAAGACTGAGAAAATGGGCTGAGGCTTAGTAGAGCAGAACCGAAAAGGAAAACTTTAATGAGTAAATAAGCTGTTCAGATGGTGTTACAATTTCAAAGTGTGTGGAGTACAATTTTAAAGAGAAATCTGAATTTGATTGCATTGTATTACTTATAATCCTCTTTCTAGCAGCTTAGTATGTCGGAGGGCATTGTGTGGAAGCAGTAATAGCCTTGTGACACTCTTAAGTGATCTATTGTAGATGGAAGGTCCATTACAGCGTTGGATGACATTTGGTTTTCAAGTTTGACTATTACTAGAATGGCCTGTCCTGTTTACGTTGAGACTCTAGACCCACATATGAAGGTAAATCAATTGCTACTACTAAATGGATAATGGAATATGGCTTTAATGTTGTGAATCTCCTATGGAGATTGCCATCAACTTGGAGACAACAAGAGTCTTTCTTCAGCAACCATGCTCATTGAGTACCGACATTTAGGACAAATTAATCTCTTTTGGTTTAGTTGTGGCATCTATGGAATGGCAGGAACTTAGAACTTTTCTAAGGTATCTTGTCAACTCAAGCAACTGATCCAGTGGTGTTGAATCTAGTTCATGAGTTCAGCTGCTAGAATCATCTAGTCACTGCATCAAGGTCAACTTAAATGGTTCACCGTATCAACATGTAGTTGGAGCAGGCTTCATTGCCAGGGTTGTAGGGCATAGTTTTTATGGCTCTCTATTCCATCAGATGCTAGTTCTCTTCCCATGATCAAATTCACTACAGGTTAGTGTGGATCTATGGAAGTGAGCATCTTGTGACAATGACAATCTAGCCTGAGGGGGGCCTCTGAAGCAATGGTAACATGGATCAATGAATCTTTCTTTTGTTCCTGCCCCTATTTATCTCAGATATCTTTGCTCTCTCAAATCCTCTCAGTTTTTACTGCATTTCTCATTATTTTACAGAAGCTGACCAAGATGCTGATTTCCTAGCTATAGTTTCCCCCTCAGGATCCCTCTCTGTTCCTACTTTCTGGATGAATAACATCCCCCATTGCTTTGTGTACTCGACTGAGGCTGATACTGCTGGCATATCTTTCCACAGAATGTAGAGTTCTTATCTTTGCTTTTCAGTACATTTCTTAAATTCTGTCTGGATTTGTATCCCAAGTGTGATCATGATAAAGAACCAAGTATTCATTCAACACATTGATCTAGCCCAGTGAAGATGTTTTCAAAGAGAGCTTTGTTTTATTGAATAAATGGTTTAGGCAAAGAGCTTAAAGAGAGCATTGGTATAATGTCATTACTGATTCTTTTAGGTCTTATGCCTGATTCTTTGCTTGATGGATGCAACTAGTAGCATGATATTGACACAAAACTTTATGGTGGATGGGTGACCTTTGCAGGATATTAAGATATATACGTGCTATTTGGAACAGGTAAACCTGAAGTGATTCAACCCATGGATATCTCTGTTTCTGCATCCTTTAACTCTCTATTCTATGCATTTCTTCTTCACTTCATTCTCTCTTTTCTCTTCCCTTCTATTATGCTCCCTGTCAGTTGTAATCATTATTTTTTACTCTTATCAATAAGTTTGGGGAAAGTCTTAAGACTCCTCCAGTTGCGCATCACACACATACACACAAAATCAACCCATGGATCTCATACACCAGCATAAGTCAAATGTTGTCCAACCAATTTCAAGTAGTTGAAAAACTTGCAGTGGAATTGAGTTTGTCTCTGGGTGGCTGGGTTTAATGTCAAATTTGTATAAATTAGAATTAACTATCTTTCTTGGTTGTGATGGGTAGAAGTTGGCCTTAACCTGCCCATTCTAACCAAGTTGCAACTATATTTGATGAACCTTTGTTATGTCAATACCTATAAAAGGACGACCATCAAGAAAAGTGAGTATAGGTGCATATGTCACTGATTATGTCACTAGTAACTCAAAGCTAGGCTGAATGGAAAAAAATGATTCATGTAGCTAATCCTAACGACTTTGACATTAAGATTTTGTTATTGATGTTGTTGTTGTTGAAGGGTCATCTCTATGTTTGAGTTCTGTGAGGATGAAATTCATGAAGGCAAGCCAAAATTATTTGGTTTCTTAGCTTAATGAGCTCTCACAAAGGATAAATGTAATGGTTGTTCACACAGCAGGTTTTCAGTTGTTCACCATTACAGGTTTTCTTCATTGTACATGATGGGGCCAGTTGACCCCATGAAAAATAAAAATTTTTTGGACGGCCCCAAAGGCTGACACCTCCAAGACCGACGACCCCAAAGGTCGACGGCTCGAAGACCAATGGCTCCAAGACCAACAGCCCCAAAGGCCGACACCTCCAAGACCGACGGCCCCAAGACCGACGGCTCCAAGACCGACGGCCCTAAAGGCCGACGGCTCCATGACCGACGGCCCCAAGATCGGCACCTCCAAGACCGCAGCTCCAAGACCGACGGCCCCAAAGGCCGACGGCTCCAAGACCGACGGTCCCAAAGGCCGATGGCTCCATGACCGATGGCCCCAAGACCGGCAGCTCCAAGGCCGATACCTCCAAGACCGACGGCCCCAAAGGCCGACGGCTCCAAGACCGACAGCCCCAAGGCCGATGGCTCCATGACCGATGACTCCAAGATCGACGGCCCCAAAGGCCGACACCTCCAAGACTGACAGCTCCATGACAGACGGCCCCAAGACCGGCAGCTCCAAGACCGGCACCTCCAAGACCGACGGCCCCAAAGGCCGACACCTCCAAGACGACGCCCCAAAGGCCGACACCTCAAGGCCGACACCTCCAAGGCCGGCACCCCCAAGGCCGGCCCCAAAGGCCGACACCTCCAAGGCCGGCACCTCCAAGCTGGGCGGCCCCCTACGTCTCCAAGCTAGGCGGCCCCGGCACCTTCCCAAGCGGCCCGGCAACTTCCTAACCGGCTCCAGCACTTCCCAGGCGGCCCCAGCACTTTCCAGGCGGCCCCGGCACCTTCCTAAGCGGCCCGGCAACTTCCTAGCCGGCCCCAGCACTTCCCAGACGGCCCCGGCACTCTCCTAGCCGACCCCCTACGCCTCCAAGCTAGGCGGCCCCGGCACTTCCCAAGCGACCCCGGCACCTTCCTAGCTGGCCCCCTGCGTCTCCAAGCTAGGCTTGATAAAAGAAGAGATACGGGACTAACACATTTTGAAAGTAGGGACTTCCTCAACGATGGTTAGAAAGTTGAGAAGAAAAATAAAATTGCTAAGGATAATTTTGGGAGAAGGCAAAAAATAAAAGGATAAACTTGCACTTCATTATCTCGAATGATGTCATTTACAGAGGTTTAAATAGAGATGAAAGAAACATCATGCAGCAAGAAATTAGAGGCACGTTACCCACTATCTAATAATGTGCGAAACTAATTAGCCCACGTACAGATAAACATGGGACACATAAAACCCACGAACAGATAAACATGGGACACGTAGAGTGACTTGGTCTAAGTAGGAGAACGTGGGACTCTGCGTTATCCAACTGCAAAATAGGAGAACGTGGGATACTCAATTCTGCATTATCTCAACACTCCCCCTTAATGCAGATACTCCCAATTTTTCTCTTAAATATAAAAAGCTTTCCAATGGCAATGCTTTTGTGAAGATATCTGCTAATTATTCTTTGGTGTTGCAAAATTGTAGTTCAATACTTCCATTAGTCACTAGTTCACGAACAAAATGATGCCGAAGTTCAATGTGCTTTGTCCGCTGATGAAACACTGGATTTTTTGTCATTGCAATTGTGGATTGATTGTCACAGTTGATAGTAGTTGGGCCCTTTTGTGATAGTTTTAAATCCTCCAATATTCTACGCAACCAGATAGCATGACAAGTTGCAGCAGTAACGGCTACGTACTCAGCTTCAGATGATGATAGTGCTATAGTACTTTGTTTCTTTGAACTCCAAGATATTGCTCCAGATCCAAGGGTGAAGATGTAACCAGAAGTGCTTTTTCGATCATCAACTGAACCTGCCCAATCACTATCAGAAAAACCACACAAAGATAAATTATTAGCATTAGTGTATGAAATACCATAGGTAATAGTTCCTTTTAAGTATCTCAACACTCTTTTCGCTGCCACAAGATGAATTTTGCTTGGACTTTGCATGAACCTTGATAGCAAACTTGTTGCATACATAATGTCTGGACGAGTATTTGTGAGATATAGCAAACTTCCAATTAGACTCTTGTACATATGTGCATCAATCTGTTCTTCTCCATCATTTTGGCTAAATTTCTCACAAGTGTTCATTGGAGTCTTCATTGGCTTGCAATCAGACATTGCAAATTTCTGAAGAAGATCTTTTACATACTTCTCTTGAGAGACAAAATTTCATCACCAAATTGTTTTACTTCCAAACCAAGAAAGTAATTCATCAAGCCAAGATCTGACATCTCAAAATTTTTAATCATACTATTTTTAAATTCTGCAATCAGTTCATCACTACTGCCGGTATATACCAAGTCATCAACATATAAACAAACCATAAGAATATTTGTACCTTTTGACTTGACATATAAGGTGGGCTCGCTTTTGCTCCTTTGAAAGCCATTCTGTACAAAGTGCTGATCAATCCTTTCATACCATGCTCTAGGTGCCTGCTTAAGTCCATAAAGTGCATTCGTAATCGATACACCTTCTTTTCTTCATTGACAACTTCATAGCCCTGTGGTTGCTGCACATATACTTCTTCATCCAAAAAACCATTCAAAAAAGCTGATTTGATATCAAGTTGAAAAACATTCCATTGATAATGAGCAGCTATAGATAAAACTGTTCTAATTGTATCAAATCTAGATACTGGAGCATAAGTTTCTGCAAAATCAATACCTTCTCGCTGCATATAGCCCTTTGCAACAATCCTTGCTTTAAATTTTTGGATTGATCCATCTGCTTTGTATTTAATTTTGTATATCCATTTTAAACCAATAGCTTCATGGTTAGGTGGTAGATCCATGAGCTCCCAAGTACCATTTTTTATTAATGCTGAAATTTCATCATCCATAGCTTTGCACCATTCTTTGTGCTTTATTGCTTCTTCAAAACAACTTGGTTCATCAATAGAAGTAAACTGACATCTTTCATATATATCAATCAAGGATTTTATCTTTCTTGGAGGAGATTCAGAAGATGATAAATAAGGAGAACTCACAAGTGTAGACTGCACAGGTGTTGACCTTGGTGAAGATTGATTTGGACCAGTTAAATCTTCACTTTCATCATCAAAGGCCACTGATGTTTCTTCAGCTTGAGCTCCACCTATTGCTGTATTCTGTAATTCATTCCAATTCCATGCATTCTGCTCATCAAATATCACATCCCGGCTAACAACAAGCCTTTGAGTTATAGGATTATAAAACCGATAAGCCTTGCTTTCAATACTATAACCAATAAAGATGCATTTCATGCTGTTATCATCTAATTTTTTCCTTTTCTGAGATGGAATGTGAACATAAGCAAGACACCCAAATACTCTAAAATGAGTTACCTTTGGTCTCCATCCATGCCAAGCTTCAAATGGTGTTATGCCTTGAAGTGAAGATGTGGGGCTACGATTGAGTATATAGGCAGCGGTATGAACTGCTTCGGCCCAGAAATTGTTAGAAAGCCCTTTTGCTTTAATCATGCTTTTTGCCATCTCAACAAGACTCCTATTCTTTCGTTCTGCTACTCCATTTTGTTGTGGTGTGAAGCTTGCAGTCAATTGCCTGTGAATGCCATTATCTTCACAAAAAAGAGTGAATTCTTTTGAAAGAAATTCTTCACCCCTATCGGTTCGCAATACCTTTAATGCATGGCCACTATTTTTTTCAACAAAGCATTTAAACCTTTTGAATACAGAGAAGCTATCTGACTTTTCTTTAACAAAATATACCCATGTGATTCTGCTAAAATCATCAACAAAAATAATAAAATACTTGCTATTGTCTAAGGATGAAGATTGCATTGGTCCGCATAAATCTGCATGCACCAGTTCAAGTGGTTTTGAGGCCCGCCAAGCCTTTCCTTTTGGAAAAACATCCCTGTGATGCTTTCCAAGCACACAACTCTCACATATATGATCATTCTTCATAATTCTAGGCAACCCATACACCATATTCCTTTTTGATAAAAGCTCCAAATTGTGATAACCCAAATGTCCATATCTATGATGCCATAACACATTATCATTTGCTAATGAGACATTCAAGGCATGATCAAGACTTAGAGAGAAAAGTTTATTTTCAATCATAGGTATCTCAATAATAAGTGAACTCTTAGAATTATCATAAACACGACATCTTAAATCTTCAAAAACAAGTAAATAACCTTCAGTCAAAAATTGCCCAACACTCAACAAATTAGACTTCAAGTCAGGAACATATAAAACATTTTCAATTGATTTCAAGCCATAGAAATCAAGTTTCACAGTACCTTTCCCATGAGCTTCTCGAACATTACCATCACCCATTTTTACCTTTGTAGTAACAGATTTGTCCAAATAAGAAAAGATCTCTGCACGACCTATCATATGATTGCTGCATCCACTATCAATGTACCAAACTTCTTTAGGACATTCTTTTGCAGTAAAGCATGCAAGAAATAAATTTTCATTTGACCCCTTTTTATGTTCTTCTGCAAAATTTGCATGTTTTTCTTTCAATCTACAAAAATGCTCAATGTGGCCATACTTTTTGCAAAAATGACAAAGAAAAGGCTTAGAGATTTCACCCTTTTCATTACTTTCCTTTATCCGACAAAACCTTTCAATATGACCATATCTCTTTCAATAATTATACTGAAAAGGTTTAAAATTTTCACCTTGGCTGTTACCTTCATTGCGATTCTGATAAACTTTACCAAGACGTCCTCCACCTCTTCTGCCTCGAAAAGAACCTCCTCTATTTCTTGGTGTACAATGCTGATTGATGCTTTCCTTTGGAGCATTCACCTTAGAATGAAAGGCTTTTCCCACTGTACTTTCATTGGACCTTTTCAATCTGTCATCATGTGACTGAAAGAGCCAAGTAATGCACTAACTGAAAGTTTGGTTAGATCCTTGGATTCTTCTATAGTAGCTACAATATGATCATACTTAACTGACAAACTTGTAATATTTTTTCAACAACTCTTTGATCAGATAAATCTTCACCATAAATTCTCATTTGATTAACAATTTCTAGAACTTTGGAAAAAAACTGATCTAAAGAATCATCATCTTTCATGCTCAATGTCTCAAATTTTCGACGAAGAGTTTGGAGTTTGACAGTTAATACCTTAACATTACCTTGATATTCTTCTTGCAACAAATCCCAAGCATCTTTAGAGGTTGTAGCTGCTGAAATTCGAGGAAAAATTGCATCACCAATGGCCTGTTGAATGAAGAAGAGAGCTTTGGCATCCTTTTTTATATTATCTGGCTTTAATGCTCCTTCCTCTGGTTGGCCTTTCTCCATCAATTCCCACAAATCTTGTGAGATAAAAGAGTCTTCATCTTTTTGCTCCAGAAATCATAGTCTTCTCCTTTGAATATTGGAATCACCGGGTTGATGGTATTGTTGTTGAATGTCATTGGCTCTGATACCACTTGATAAAAGAAGAGATACGGGACTAACACATTTTGAAAGTAGGGACTTCTTCAACGATGGTTAGAAAGTTGAGAAGAAAAATAAAATTGCTAAGGATAATTTTGGGAGAAGGCAAAAAATAAAAGGATAAACTTACACTTCATTATCTCGAATGATGTCATTTACAGAGGTTTAAATAGAGATGAAAGAAACATCGTGCAGCAAGAAATTAGAGGCACATTACCCACTATCTAATAACGTGCGAAACTAATTAGCCCACGTACAGATAAATATGGGACACATAAAACCCACGAACAGATAAACATGGGACACATAAAACCCACGAACAGATAAACATGGGACACGTAGAGTGACTTGGTCTAAGTAGGAGAACATGGGACTCTGCGTTATCCAACTGTAAAATAGGAGAACGTGGGATACTCAATTCTGTATTATCTCAACAAGGCAGCCCCGGCACTCTCCAAGCCAGCCCCCTACGCCTCCAAGCTAGGCGGCCCCGGCACTTCCCAGTCGGCCCCGGCACTTCCCAGCCGGTCCCGGCATCTTCCTAGCCGGCCCATACTTCTCCAAGCAAGTCGGCCCCGACACTTTCTCCACGTCTCCAGTCCTGCCGAGTCGGCCAAGGCCATCCCCGGCCGGCCCGACTCGGCCCCGGTGTCTCCAGTCCCGCCGAGTCGGCCAAGGCCATCCCAGGCCGGCCTGACTCGGCCCCGGCATCTCCAGCCTCGCCGAGTCAGCCAAGGCCATCCCCGACCGGCCCGACTCGGCCTCGGCGTCTCCAGTCCCACTGAGTTGGCCAAGGCCATCCCAGGCCGGCCCGACTCGGCCCCGGCGTCTCCAGTTCCACCGAGTCGGCCAAGGCCATCCCTGGCCGGTGCGACTCGGCCCCAGCGTCTCCAAGTCCATCGATTCGGTCCTGCCCCAGCACTGCCTTGCCAGCGGGATGGGCCCCAGCCATCTCAGGTCGACCCGGCTCAGCCCTGATAAGACAGGATTCTCCAGTTCCCGCTAGATCAGCCCTAGTGGTTCAAGAAACCGCCTCTCTGACGCGCGCCGCCTGACAACGCTAGACGTGCGCCGCCCAACAGCCCCGCTGGTGATGGGACAGGACCCACCAACCAGCGCAGATTCACGCAACTAAACTCCGCAGACATCTCCTCCTCACGCAATCCCACGTGATCATGCCAGGGTCAACCCCTATAAAAAGGTGAATCCACTTACCAAACAGGTATGCACGATAACCCCAAAAATCGCCTTCTCAGCGTCCAAGAAGGAATCCCTTCTCCCTGAGACCCCTCTTTCTACACTAAAAAGGGCTCACTCGAGCCCCTCTTCAGCTGTGACCTCAGTCACTAACTTGGCCGTCGGAGGGTCTCGTCGGAGACCCCCTCCGGTCCCGGGACTTCTTTGCAGGCAACCCGGCGAAGCGAGGATTCGAGAAGCACCTCCGTTCTTGACGTCCAGGAGAGGTGATTGAGCATCATCAGATTGGCGCGCTAGGAAGGGGGGATAAGAAAAGTAGTGAACGTTCTTCCTGAGCTACATATCTCTCCCCCTGTTCTCTTAGAGAAGCCATGGTGGTGATGCGCATGCCAGAGGTTCTTACCAATCGTGCTGGGGGGCATCCACATCGCACTGAGCGACAAAAGATGAGTCTCTCTCTCTCTGCCCCTCTGCTCCTTCACCATCAACTCCAGCTGCTCTGAATAACCAGCTGGTTATCCTCAATCGGCAAGATCAAGCTTTGAAAGTAGCAGTTCATGAACTACAGAAGCAGCGCTCGGGGGCCACTCAGCAGCACCCCAAGCCTCTCAGCAATGCCCTCGATGGACTCTCCCAGCCATTCATCTTCAATGACCGCCGACTGTCGAGGCTTTCCTCAACGGACTCCAGCTTTGTCCCGGTTTCCAGCTTCTTCCCGGCCACAGGCATCTCATCCTGGCCTCCAACGCGAGAGAAGGCCCAAGGAAGATCTACCTTGCATCAACATCAAAGACCGACTCTGCATCGGCAACAATTCTCCGAACCTCGGCAGGGCCGAGTACAAAATCTTCGAACCTCGGCAGGGCCGAGCAACAATTCTCCGAACCTCGGCAGGGCAGAGTATATATTCTCTGAACCTCGGCAGGACCGAGCAACAATTCTCCGAACCTCGGCAGGGCCGAGTACAAAATCTCCGAACCTTTGCAAGGCCAATTCTCTCAAAAGGAGCTCACCGGCATCGCAGCCCACGGGACACCACTCGGCCCCAGCACGGCGGTGCCCTCGAGTAGGTTAAGACCCTAAAGGCTCCGTACCCAGTTGAGTCGCCACTTGTGCAGCACACAAACCCCCCAAGTTGGTTCAAAAGGAGCTCACCGGCATCGCGGCCCACGGGACACCACTCGGCCCCAGCACGACGGTGCCCCGAGTAGGTTAAGACCCTAAAGGCTCCGTACCTGGTTGAGTCACCACTTGGGCGGCACACAAACCCCCAAGTTAGTTCAAAAGGAGCTCACCGCATCACGGCCCATGGGACACCACTCGGCCCTGGCACGGCGGTGCCCCCGAGTAGGTTAAGACCCTAAAGGCTCCGTACCCGGCTGAGTCGCCACTTGGGCGGCATACAAACTCCTAAGATGGTTCAAAAGGAGCTCACTGGCATCGCGGCCCATGGGACACCACTCGGCCCCGGCACGGCGGTGCCCCCGAGTAGGTTAAGACCCTAAAGGCTCCATACCCGGCTGAGTCGCCACTTGGGCGGCACACAAACCCCCAAGATGATTCAAAATGAGCTCACTAGCATCGCGGCCCACGGGACACCACTCGGCCCCGGCACGGCGGTGCCCCTGAGTAGGTTAAGACCCTAAAGGCCCCGTACCCAGCTGAGTCACCCCTCGCGGCGGTTCCCACACCCCTGAGGTGGTTCAAAAGGAACCTGACGACTCTCAGCTCTCAGGTCACCCTCCGGGGTTCAAAAGACTTCCAGACTCCGCATTGGGAGAGCATTACTAGCCACCCTCAGCTAGTCAAAGAAGGCACACAGACGTCCATCCAAGGCAGCGCAAGAGGAAAGAGGTTTCCCCACCTGGAAGGAATCACGGTTGAAGCTAACATGGAAGAGTAGATGCCAAGGTAGAAGTTCTACACTCCTTTCGCTTAGCTGATGCAGAGCACGCAAGCTCAAGGAGTGTGGGGGGCATTTGATGGGGCCAGTTGACCCCATGAAAAATAAAATTTTTTTGGACGGCCCCAAAGGCCGACACCTCCAAGACCGATGGTCCCAAAGGCCGATGGCTCGAAGACCAACGACTTCAAGACCGACGGCCCCAAAGGCCGACACCTCTAAGACCGACGGCCCCAAAGGCTGACGACTCGAAGACCGATGGCTCCAAGACCGACGGCCCCAAAGGCCGACGACTCCAAGACCGACGTCCCCAAAGGCCGACAGCTCCATGACCGATGGCCCCAAAGGTCGATGGCTCCATGACCGACGGCCCCAAGACTGACAACTCCAAGGCCGACACCTCCAAGACCGACGGCCCCAAAGGCCGACGGCTCCAAGACCGATGGCCCCAAAGGCCAATACCTCCAAGACCGACGGCTCCATGACCAACGGCCCCAAGACTGGTAGCTCCAAGACCGGCACCTCCAAGACCGATGGCCCCAAAAGCCGACACCTCCAAGACCGACGGCCCCAAAGGCCGACACCTCCAAGACCGACGGCTCCATGACCGACGGCCCCAAGACCGGCAGCTCCAAGACCAGCACCTCCAAGACCGACGGCCCCAAAGGCCGACACCTCCAAGACCGACGGCTCCATGACCGATGGCTCCATGACCGCCGGCCCCAAGACTGGCACCTCCAAGACTGGCACCTCCAAGACCGACGGCTCCAAAGGCCAACACCTCCAAGACCGACGGCTCCAAGACCGACGGCCCTAAAGGCCGACACCTCCAAGACCGACGGCCCCAAAGGCCGACACCTCCAAGGCCGACACCTCCAAGGCCGACACCCCAAGGCCGACCCCAAAGGCCAACACCTCCAAGTCTGGCACCTCCAAGGCCGGCACCTCCAAGCTGGGCGGCCCCCTACGTCTCCAAGCTAGGCAGCCCCGGCACCTTCCCAAGCGGCCCGACAACTTCCTAGCCGGCCACAGCACTTCCCAGGCAGCCCTAGCACTTCCCAGCCGGCCCCGGCACTTCCCAGGCGACCCCGGTACCTTCCCAAGCGGCCCGGCAACTTCCTAGCCGGCCCCAGCACTTCCCAGGTGGCCCCGACACTCTCCTAGCCGGCCCCCTACGCCTCCAAGCTAGGCGGCCCCGGCACTTCCCAAGCGGCCCCGACACCTTCCTAGCCGGCCCCCTGCGTCTCCAAGCTAGGCGGCCCCGGTACTCTCCAAGCCAGCCCTCTACGCCTCCAAGTTAGGCGGCCCCAGCACTTCCCAGTCGGCCCCGACACTTTCCAGCCGGCCCCGACATGTTCCTAGCCGGCCCCTACTTCTCCAAGCAAGTCAGCCCCGACACTTTCTCCACGTCTCCAGTCCCGCCGAGTCGGCCAAGGCCATCCCCGGCCGACCCAACTCGGCCCCGGCGTCTCCAGTCCCGCCGAGTCGGCCAAGGCCATCCCAGGCCGGCCCGACTCGGCCCCGGCGTCTCCAGTCCCATCGAGTCGGCCAAGGCCATCCTCGGCCCCGGTGTCTCTAGTCCCGCCGAGTCGGCCAAGGCCATCCCAGGCCGGCCCGACTCGGCCCCGGCGTCTCCAGTTCCGCCGAGTCGACCAAGGCCATCCCTGACCGGTGCGACTCGGCCTCGGTGTCTCCAAGTCCACCGATTCAGCCCCACCCCGGCACTGCCTTGCCAGCAAGATGGGCCCCAACCATCTCGGGTCGACCCAGCTCGGCCCTGATAAGATGGGATTCCCCAGTTCCCGCCAGATCAGCCCTAGCGGTTCAAGAAACCGCCTCTCTGACGCGTGCCGCCCGACAACGCCAGACGTGCGCCGTCCAACAGCCCCGCTGGTGATGGGATAGGACCCACCAACCAGCGCAGATTCACGCAACTGAACTCCGCAGACATCTCCTCCTCACACAATCCCACGTGATCATGCCAGGGTCAACCCCTATAAAAAGGTGAATCCACTCACCAAACAGGTATGCGCGATAACCCCAAAAATTGCCTTCTCAGCATCCAGGAAGGAGTCCCTCCTCCCTGAGACCCCTCTTTCTACACTAAAAAGGGCTCACTCGAGCCCCTCTTCAGCTATGACCTCAGTCACTAACTTGGCCGTCGGAGGGTCCCGCCGGAGACCCCCTCCGGTCCCAGGACTTCTTTGCAGGCAACCCGGCGAAGCGAGGATTCGAGAAGCACCTCCGTTCCCGATGTCCAGGAGAGGTGATTGAGCGTCATCAGTACAAAGACCCAGTTCTGCTTTATTCAGCCTTAATTTTTCTCGGTAATGCTGAATGAAGAACATAGAAATCTTTGATAGAGCGTGCACTTTATGAGAGACTGTAAACCTTTTATTCCTATTTTGATTTTGTTTTAGCAAACATGAACAACCAGTTTATGGACAGCAAAGTTTGAAATAAAGAGGAGATGAGAATGGAAGTTTACCATGATGAATCGGTGATCGAACCGAAGGATGGAGACGAACAGCCAACCTATTCACCGAGCTTTGGAGAAGAGCAGACGATCTATTCGAGAGAGAAATGGTGGATGTTTGAGGGGAAAAAGAAACCCCAGCGGGAGATCGATGGTTTGAGGGGAAAAAGAAACACCAGTGGGACAGAAATGGGGAGATCCACGAGGGAAAAATAAACGTTCGGGAGAGAAATGGGGGAGACCAACGGTTTGAGAGGAAAAAGAAACGCCTTCGGGAGAGAAATGGGGAGATCCAAGGAAAAAAAAAACCCAGCGCAACAAATAAAGAAGCTTAGCAATCGAACTTTTTCTGTCGCCACGATAAAAAAAAGCTTAGCAATGGAAATTTTTTCGTCGCTAAATCCTAGACACGAAAAAAAAAAGCTTAGTGGGGAAAATTGTTCCGCTAAACCCAGGAAGCTTGGCGATGGCTATTTTTCCATCGCTAAACCCAAAAAAAAAGAGAGTTAAAACCATGATAAAAAGAATCAGAACTTAGCGACGAAAATTCTTCGTCACTAAAATTTGGATAAAAAATATTTAAACTTAGCGATGAAATATTTTTGCTGCTAAAAGTAGGGTAAAAAAAATAAAACTTAGTGACGAAACTTTCCATAGCTAATCCATCACTAACGTTAGTGACGAAAAATTTTCGTCGATAATAAAGTATCGATGGAAATATTCCACCGCTAAAATCAGAGAAAAAAAATTAAACATAGTGATGAAATATATTTCCGTCGCTAAAATCAGGGTAAAAAAATTTAAACTTATTTGCTAAAACTAAGGTACAAAAAAAGTAGTGATGGAAATGTTTCGTCGCTACTCCATCGCTAACGTTAGTGATGGAAATATTTTGTCGCTAAAATCATGATAAAAAAAATTAAACTTAGCGACGGAAATTTTTCGTCGCTAAAACCAGGTTAAAAAAAAAGAAACTTAGTGACAGAAATATTTCGTTGTTAATCCGTCGCTAAAGTTAGTGACAAAAATTTTCTCTTGCTAATTTAACGCTAAATATTTTTGTTAGCAACGGAAACATGTCCGTCGCTAAAATAATATATTTCTATTACTTTCACTCGCTCGCTGATCTGAAGCTATTTGCTACGAATGTAGATCCGTCGTAAATTCTATCGCTATTCCGCTCTTTTCTTGTAGTGATATTGGTGATAGGAGGAGGTTGCCCTCATGAGTGATTTCAGCTCTTTCGGCTTATCGGATGCTAGCAAAGGGATATAAAGCCTTTCTAGTAAGGAATGGGTTAGAGCTGGCGGTTATCCCTATAGTAAGGAATTTTTTAGATGTATTTCCTGAGGAGTTGCCAGGTTTACCTCCTGATAGAGGGATTGATTTCAGTATAGTTCTAGTTTCAGATACTAGACCAATAGCTAGGGCACCTTATAGAATGGCTCCAACTAAATTGAAAGAATTGAAAAGCCAATTACAAGAATTATTAGACAAAGGGTTTATTAGACCCAGTATATCACCATGGGGTGCACCAATATTGTTTGTGAAGAAAAAGGATGGTACCTTAAGATTATGTATAGATTATAGACAGTTGAACAAGGTGACCATTAAAAATAACTATCCATTGCCGAGGATTAATGACTTATTTGATTAGCTACAAGGGGTAGCAGTGTTTTCAAAGATTGATATGAGATCTGAGTATTATCAATTGAGAATAAAGAATGAGGATATATCAAATACTACTTTCAGGACCAGATATGGTCATTATGAATTTCTGGTAATGCCATTTGGTTTAACAAATGCTGCAGCTACTTTTATGAGTCTGATGAATTAGGTATTTCAGGAGTTCTTGGATAAATTTATGATAATATTCATTGATGATATTTTGATTTATTCTAGAAGCAGTGAAGAGCATGAGCAACATCTGAGGATAGTATTGCAGATTTTAAGGAAAAAGCAGTTATATGCTAAATTCAGTAAAAGTAAATTTTGGCTGGATGAGGTGAAGTTCTTGGAACATGTAGTTTTAGCCAAAGGTATTATGGTAGATCCTCAAAAGGTTGAAGCTATAGTAAATTGGGAAGCACCTACCAATCAGACTAATGTGAGGAGTTTCTTGGGGCTAGCTGGATTCTATAGGAGGTTTATAGAAAATTTTTCAATCTTGGCTTCTCCAATGACTAAGGTGCTTAGGAAGAATGTTAAATTTAACTGGTCTGATGAATATCAAAAGAGCATGAATGAATTCAAAAGGAGATTGACTTCAGCCCCAATTTTGACACTTCTTGATGATACCAATGATTTTGTGATCTATAGTGATGCCTTATTAAAGGATTTGGGGTATGTATTAATGCAGAATGGGAGAGTGGTAGCTTATATATGTAGACAGTTGAAATTCCATGAAAAGAATTACCCCACTCATGATTTAGAATTGGCTGCTATCATTTTTGCATTGAAAGTTTGGAAGCACTACTTATATGAAAAAGGTGCCAAATATTTATTGATTATAAGAACTTGAAATATAATCTGACCCAGAAGGAATTAAACTTAAGGCAGAGAAGATGAATTGAATTAATTAAGGATTACGATTCTACCATTGAATATCACCCAGGGAAAGCTAATGTTGTGGCGAATGCCTTGAATCAGAAGTCTATAGCCACGTTAGCTTCTATTAGAACTGTGCAGCTACCCTTGATGATTGAGTTGAGAAGGTTAGATGCAGAGCTAGATGTGAAAAAATCAGGAGCTTTGTAGGCTACTTTCAGAGTGAGACCCCTGATGCTTGAAGAAATAAAAGAGGCTCAACTGCAGGATCCGCAGTTGCTAAATGTTAGAGATTTGATTCAGAGTGGGTCTTAGTTAGAGTTTTCTATTAGAAATGATGGAGTGTTATTGTTCAAGGGTATAGTTTGTGTGCCAGCTATGAAAGTATTAAAAGATCAAATCTTGAAGGAAGCACATAACTCAACTTATTCTATGCATCCGGATAGTACTAATATGTATAGAACTATCAAGCAAAACTACTGATGGAATGGAATGAAAAAGGAGATAGCTGAGTATGTATCTAAGTGTTTAATGTGTTAGCATATTAAAGCTGAACATCAGTGTCCTACTGGCAAGCTTCAGCCTTTATTTGTGCTAGAGTGAAAATGAGAGCATATAACTATGAATTTTGTTGTAGGACTCCCAAGGATAAGAGAGGGCAACGATGCTATATGGGTGATAGTTGGTAGATTGACTAAGTCTGCTCATGTTCTGCCTATTAAGATTGCCTTTACCTTGGATAGATTAGCAGAATTATATATACATGAAATTGTGAGTAGGCATGAGGTGCTAGTATCTGTAGCATCAGATAGAGATCCAAGGTTTACATCTCAATTTTGGACAGAATTACAGAAAGCTTTGGGGACTATACTTTAGAATAGAGAAACCTGGGCCACTATACCATGGAAGCTACACAAAACTATGAAGGCACATATAGTTTGAAAGGAGTTCGGAGCCAATTGCGCCGGGGCCAAGTCGTACCTCTTGGGAAGACTAACTACGAATGGGTGGAGGGGAAGCCGAAGGCCTGCGCTAAAGAACTCCTCATATAGGGCGACTCCCTCAGCACGACCAGTGGTCACCCTATCACCGGACTTAGGGACAGAAATACGGACATCCCCTGGGATCCTATAGATAGCCCTAAGGGACTCTATATCTTCGCAGGTTATGATGGAGGCGACCCCCTCCGGACCAGCCAAGCTGGGAGTGCCACTCGGAGAGGGTGCCCAATGGACCCTAGTTGGAGGATGGGCCACTGGTGGTGGCTGGACCACCGGTGGTGGGACTACAGTCGCCAGGTGATCACGGATCGAGATCTCGCTCGCCACCTGACGTTGAGCCAGGGGAACTTCGTCCTCATAGGAGGACGAGGAGGAAGATGCCACTATTGGTTTTTTGCCCTTCCTATCTGTAACCATGGGAATAGAAGGTAAAGGAGAAAGAGGATTAAAAGGGACTAACCTGGAGAAGACGACAAAAAGCTTGGGTTTCAGAATGGGAAGACGATAGGGAACTCAGGTTTTGGAAGGAAGACGAGACAAAAAAGCTTCGGATGCATGAAGAGCCCAACGAAGAAGATGAAACCCTTTTTATACCTGGCTTTTAGATTGTCCTGCCCGATCTTTTGGCCACATGGATGCCCCCAATTGGGGGCAGCATCCCAACAGCCGCATGATCCCCTTCATCCAAGGCGATGTGCCCCTGCTATGCACGGAGGAGTGTGATTTGTGGCTAATGATGGAACACGATGATGCCTGTTGGCCCAGATGGCAACCCAAGAGGGGGGGGGGGGGGGTGAATTGGGTTCTTAAAAATTTAACCTTTTAAAAACTATGTGCTTTGGAATATATAAGATTAAGTGCAGGATAAATATTAAGCACAAATAAAGAGATAGAGTGAGAGAGTCAAAATACGGCAAACACAAGGATTTTATAGTGGTTCGGTGTATCCAACACCTACGTCCACTCCCAAGTATCTCTTGGGTTCACACTATAATCTACTTGATTACAGCCGAGTTGTTTTACAAGCTCACAACTCAAAACTTATTGTTTCCCCTGGGATCACAATGAACCCAGCTGGTTTTCCGGGCTCACCAGCACAAAACCCAAACCCAAGCTAATCTAGCTTGTTTCCGAGGTAAACTACCTCAACTAATTCAATCCCCCTGATTGAATTAGTAAACACCAAATTAATTTAAGGTTTACAACAATGCAAAGCTCCTTAAATGAGCAAATAAGCAATATAAGTAAACAAAGATTTAGAAAAGCCTGTTTGAAGCAAATTTGATGTGAGCTTTTCTTCTTTTCCTCTTCTCCTTTGAAATGTTGAATTAGGCCTCAGCTCAGATTCTTCACAAAGATTGCAGTTGAGAAGTTGGGAAAATCAGGGCTTTTGCTCTCTTTTTCTTCATTTGGAAAATCCTTCGATTTTGAACTTGAATCACTTGGATTTCTCTTGAATCTCTCTTCAGAAGATAGACGTGGATTCGAAGATTTCTCTTTGAAAATTTCTCTCCTTCTTTTTTTTGGTTTTTCTTTTTATTTTCTATCTTTTAACCGGACGGTTTCCCCCTTTTTATAGAACTCTCAATCCAGGTTTTAGGTGGGAAATATAGCCATTGGAGATGTTTGGATTCTTCTACACACAAAGAAAATAGCCGTTAGAGGTTAGGTGAAAAGAAATCTTACCGTTGAAGTACGTTCTGACAGATAAAAAATTTGTTCCTGACAGGTTGGAGTCGGCTCCAACTTTTCAGGTGTCAGCTCCAAGTCAGGTGTTCAAAAATAGTAAAGAAAAAGTTGTTGGGGAGTCGGCTCCAAAAAAGGTTAGTGTCGGCTCGTCGCTTTCGAGAGTCAGCTCTGGAAAACTATAAGTGTCGGCTCTAGAATGTCCATAAAATATGCTCTCTGTTCTCATGTTAGAGTCGGCTCCAGAAACTCAGGTGTCGGCTCCCGAAATCTTGGGTGTCGGCTCCCGAATTCTAGGTGTCGGCTCCAGAAACTGAAACAGAATGCACTTCTCTGCATCTCAGGTTGGAGTCGGCTCCGAAACCTTGGGTGTCGACTCCGGACCGTGCCAAAATCCCAGAAACTTTCTGATACGCCTTGGGGTCGGCTCCTTACCTTTTGGGTGTCGACTCCAAGCTCTGAACTTTGAAAATTTCTTTTAAAACATTGATTCAAAACATGTTTCTTTGTCCTTTTGATTTATCAAACATTTTAAATCCCTGAAACACTTGTTAAATCAATTAGAAACCAAATGAATATACTCATGTCTTTTATTAATCATCAAAATCAATAATTGGGTCAACAATCTCCCCCTTTTTGATGATTATAAAAACATTGAATATATGCATGAGTAAACAATAAGATTTTCACTTCAAATTTTTTAAATATTTATTCCTCACAGGTAAGCTCCCCTTAAATGAGGTAGCTCCCCCTATGATACTCAATTTAACATATGTTCTTCCTTTTAACAGTAAACTTTTAATGTTTGATACCAATTAAACAATTATATCTATTGTAATATCTATTCATTCTTTCAATGCATATATAGAATTGAAAATACAATTGCTTCTCCTTATGTGCAATTAATTAGATACCAATAAATTAAGTTTATTTGATCCAATGCATATACAAAAGCTAAATACTTCTTTTTATACTTCTCCCCTTTTTTTTACTTTCAATGCATATACTATTATCAAATACTTTTACTTCTCCCCCTTTTTTGTAATCAACAAAAAGGTCAAAAAGTTTCAAGTGAAATGACAACATTGATAGTTACTTCAAAGATCAAATGACATTCATTAAGTATCAAATAAGTTCATTACATCAAGAAATCGAACATTACATTATTTTGCAAAAAGAAACTATATTGCATTAAAACTTCAAACTAAACTTCATTACATCAGAACAGTAAATCAACATCAAACTAGACTAAACATTAGCTTTTAATAACATCAAAGAAACGTCATTACAAGATAATCAAAAATTAGTTCTAATGCGTCTTTGCAGTTCTTCTACTATTCTTGCCATTCCTTCACTCTGAGTCTTGACAAAAGCCTTCAGTCTTTCATCAACAAATGTACATGCAGATGTAACTTATCCTGAAGCTCAGCATTACATTTGGAATAAGTCTCTGAGTCTCCACCAATGTCTTTAAGTTTATCAAAAATATTCTTGAGATCATTCTTTAAGGATTCAGCGGAGGCTCCAAGTGTAGATTCAATTATTCTAACTCTTTCATCCAAAGAATAGAGAGTCTCTCTCAAGTTCATGAACTGGCTATCTAACTCAAATTTCATCTCTTCCTTATGAATAGCAAAAATACCTCTAAGCTGTTCTAACTGAGTATCTGAAAAACCAACATATTACTGAACAAAAGCAGAAGGAACTGGTGGAGCTGAAGGTACATCCTGACTGGGCTCTGGTGAGCTGTGTCTCACAGATGGTCATGCCTCAGAAGGGCCAGGCACATTAGTCTCAGCAACCTATCGTCAGTATGACCTTTTCTCTCTCATTTACCATCTACTTTTACAAATCCCATCCTGTGCACAGTGGCTAAGCTGTAGTAGACAGTGTGCCTTAGGTTCTTCAAAGGCTTATTTTCAGAAATAGCTACTCCTTGACTCCTAAAAACCAAGGTTAGGATCATTCCATAAAGTAGTGAAGATCTCTTCTTGCCCTCAGCCTCAGCCATATACCATATCATCATCCCAGCAAGATTTATAGGCTGACCCATCAAGATACTGTCCATAACAATAATGTCTCACTCTGAGACATACTCAAAACGACCAGTCTTGGGGAAATAGAATCCTACTGCATATGTTATGTAACAGCCTAAGCTCAAGTGGCAATTGGTTTTCCCTAACCTCTTCAAATTCAGTTATTTCTCTTCCTAACATCCTTGACAAAGCAGCTGATCTCTCACTATGAATATTTGCAACAAATCCAGTGACAGGAATACTTAACAGATTTCCTAAAATTTAAAAGTAAGATGAATTCTCTTTCCTCTAACAGAACTAACAATCCCACCGTCTCCTCTAGCTAAATTCAGATAAAATTCTTTAACAAGTGCTGGATAAGTAGGTGCATTCAAAGAGCAGACTTTATCCCAACCGAGTTCTTTAATTTGTCTTCCAATGTCAAAACCTTCGGCATCAAAGAAATCAAAATCAACTTTTCTACCCATGGTAATAACTCGTCCAGCTAAAGTATCTACCTATGGAGATGAGGGGCAGGATTATCTGATGGTGTAGAAGAAGAATCATCACTCGGAGTGGGTTCACGGATGGGACATCTTGCCGTACGCTTCTCATAGCAATGGGAGCATCAAAGACCAATCCCCTACGCTTAGGTGCCATAGAAATCTTAGGGAATGATTGATTTGGAGAGTATTTGGCTTCGAAAGGTTTTGAGAGGGTTTGGAAAACATTTGGAAAGGGTTTGGAGAAGATAGAAATCACAAAGGTGTCAACTCTGCCCTAATAAAGTCAATTTGGGACCACCAGGTGTCGACTCCCGCAAAGTCAGGTGTCGACTCCAAGTCGCTAGCACAGTTAGCGCCCGAACTGGAGTCGACTCCACTTAAGCGAGTGTCGGCTCCAAGGTCAAGGACCGAGAGCGACATAGAAGAGGTGTCGACTCCTCAAATTAAGGTGTCGACCCACTGACAGTTTCAGAGAAAAATAAATGAGTTTCAAACAGCTGAAACTTGTCAAAATAAAATCAATAAATTTTTGAAAAAATCTTTGGAATGTGGAGAATCAGATTGCTCAAATGACTAGATAAATTGTCCTTAAAATTATGAAAGGAATCTCAAGAAATTGATAGAAGTCTAGATAGTCATTCCTTAAGGGTTTCAAAATCATTCCAAAGGATCACAAATTCCTAATTCACCTCTAAGATAATAAAATCTCTCTTCGCTCAAGGGTTTTGTAAATATGTCAGCTAATTGTTCTTCAGTATTAACATAATCAAGGCAAATTTTATTGTTAGCTACATATTCTCTTATAAAATTATATCTAATTTTAATGTGTTTAGTTCTTGAATGTTGGATTGGATTCTTAGTTAAATTTATTGCACTTGTATTATCACATCTAATAGGAGTTTTATCGAGTGTTATGCCATAATCTTCAAGTTGTCGCTTAATCCAAAGGATTTGAGCAAAGCAACTTTCAGCTGTAACATATTCTGCTTCAGCAGTGAATAATGCAACCAATTTTGCTTTTTGCTAAACCAAGAGATTAAGTTACTTCCTAAGAATTGACATACACCACTTGTACTTTTTATATCTAGTTTACATCCAGCATAGTCAGAGTCAGAATATGCAATTAAGTTTAGTGTTGAGTCTCTAGAATACTATAATCCTACATTTTTAGTTCCACTTAGATATCTTAAAATTCTTTTCACTGCAATTAAGTGAGATTCTTTAGGTTTTGATTGAAATCTAGCACATAGATAAACAACAAACATGATATCTGGTCTACTAGCTGTTAAGTAAAGTAAAGATCCGATCATACCTCTATAGTATTTTTGATCTACCTTCTTACCATCTTCATCTTTGCCTAATTTGCATGAAGGACTCATAGGTGTTCCAAGGGGTTTGATTGACTCCATTCCAAACTTCTTGAGAAGTTCCTTTGTGTACTTTGCTTGGTTGATGAAAATCCCCTCTTTGCTTTGCTTGATTTGAAGTCCTAGGAAGAAGTTGAGTTCTTCCATCATGCTCATTTCGAATTCACCCTGCATTAACTTAGCAAATTCTTGACACAAGAGATTGTTAGTAGCACCGAATACAATATCATCTACATATATTTGTACTACTAATAAATCTTTGTCTTTTCTTTTCAAAAATAAGGTTTTGTCTACATTTCTCTAGTAAAATCATTTTCAATCAAAAATTTGCTTAACCTATCATACCAAGCTCTAGGTGCTTGTTTTAAACCATATAGTGCTTTGTGCAATTTAAAAACATGATTTGGAAATTCATGATCCTCAAAATCAGGTGGTTGTTCCACAAATACTTCCTCATTTATAAAACCATTTAAAAATGCACTTTTAACATCCATTTGAAATAAATTTATGTTCATATGACATGCAAATGCAAGTAGTAATCTAATTGCTTCTAATCTAGCTACAGGTGCAAAAGTTTCTTGATTATATCCTTTTGCAACTAATCTAGCTTTATTTCTAATTACTATGCCATTTTATCCAATTTATTTCTAAATACCCATTTAGATCCTATAACTGAATGACCTTCAGGTCTATCAACTAAGGACCATACATTATTCCTATGAATTGATTTAATTCTTTTTGCATAGCTAGCATCCAATTACTATCTTTTTTAGCTTCTTAATAGTTTTAGGTTCAATTTGAGATACAAATGCAAGATGATTATTGATATTCCTCATAGATGACCTAGTTCTTACTTCTTGAGATGGATCACCAATAATCAATTCCTTTGGATAACCATAGGCATATCTCCAATCTCTAAGAAGATCTACTTCATTATAATTAGTATCAATATCATCAATCCTAGGTGAATCATCATCTTTAGTTTCTTGTTATGATCTGAAGATACATCTATATTTAATTTTTCAATATCTCTTTCTAGTATATTTGTATCTTCCTCATCATCAAATTTTTGTGAACTTGATGCTAAAGACTCATCAAAAGCTACATGAATAGATTCTTCTACAATTAGGGATTTCTTATTGAATACTCTATAGGCTTTACTAGTTGTTGAATATCCTAAGAAAATACCTTCATCTGATTTTGCATCAAATTTACCAAGATTATCTTTTCCATTATTATGAATAAAACATTTACAGCCAAATACATGAAAATAACCTATCTTTGGTTTTCTATTATTCCATAATTCATAAGGTGTTTTCTTAAGAATTGGCCTAATTAGGGCTCTATTAAGAATGTAACATGCTGTGTTTATAGCTTCTGCCCAGAAATACTTTGGTAGGTTGCTTTCACATAGCATGGTACGTGCCATGTCTTCTAAAGTTCTATTTTTTCTTTCTACAACTCCATTTTGTTATGGTGTCCTAGGTGCAAAAAAATTATGATGAATGCCATGTTCTGTGCAGAAATTTTTAAATAAGTGATTTTCAAATTCAGTGCCATGATCACTTCTAAGAGACACTATAGTGTTGTTTTTCTCATTAGTGACTTTCTTGCAAAATTTTAGAATATTGAGAAAGTCTCATCCTTATGAGCCAGAAATAATACCCAAGTGTATCTAGAATAATCATCTACTATCACAAGACCATATTTCTTTTCTCCTAGACTAGTGGTTCTAGTAGGTCCAAAAAGGTCCATATGAAGTAGCTCCAATGGCCTAGAAGTGGAAACTACATTTTTTGATTTGAAAGAATTTCTAGTTTGTTTGCCTAATTGACAAGCATCACAAATTCTGTTATTTTCAAAATCTAGCTTTGGAAGATCCTTAACTAAATCCATTTTAATTAATTTTGAATTATGTGCATGCTTGCATGGCCTAATCTACGATGCCATAACCATTCAATCTCATTTTCATTAGCATTGTTAGCTACTAAGAAATGATTACTAGTAGACAAATTATCTAAATCAATTAAGTATACATTGCCATTTCTATTACCAACAAATACAATGCTATTGACAATGGGATTAGAAACATTGCAGATAGAAGCTTCAAATGAAACTTTGAAACCTTTATCACACAATTGGCTAATACTTATTAAATTATGTTTTAAGTCATCTACATATAAAATATTTTCTATAAAAGTAAAGGGAGTTATCTGAATTTTACCAAATTCCATAATTTGGCCTTTACCATTGTCTCCAAATGTGACAACTCCTCCTCTTTTATCTTCAAGGGTGATGAATTGCTCCTTGTCACCCATCATGTACCTTGAGCAGCCGCTATCAAGATACAACTTTCATTTTGATCTTTTGGCAGCAAGACACTCACTATAAAAATATACTGAAATAGCAACGCAAATTTAGCGATACATTTTTGCGTCGCTAAATTGCGACCACATTGCGACGCCTCCGTGACAACAAAACATTGCGACGCAATTAGCGACGCATTAGCGACTCAATAAACCAAAAAATCAAAAAATTTTTTTTTAATTTAGCGACGTAAGTAATGCGACACAATATTTTTAAATTTAATTTTTATAAAATATAATTATTAAATAAAAATATTACGATGCAACTCATTATGTCACAAATTTTTTAAAAAATTAAATTATGTTAAATAGCGACGCATTAGCGATGTAATAAACCAAAAAATTAAAAAATTTATTTTTTATTTAGCGATGCACTAATTGCATCGCAATTATTCTAAAAAAATTAATTTTATAAAATAAAATTATGAAATAAAAATATTGCGATGCAACTCAGTGCATCGCAATGTTTTTTAAAAATTAATTATGTTAAATAGCGACGCAATAGCGATGCGATAAAACAGTAAATTAATAAAATAATTTTTTATTTAGCGACGCAAGTATTACGTCGTAATATTTTTTTAAAAAACAAATTTTATAAAAATATTAAAAAATTATGAAATAAAAATATTGTGACGCACTTCAGTGCGTCGCAATATTTTTAAAAAAATTCATTATGTTAAATAGCGACGCATTAGTGACATAATAAATTAGAAAATTAAAAAAATTAAATTTTAATTTCACGACGCAAATAATACATCGCAGAGTTTTAAAAAAATAATAAAATATAATTAAAAGATAAAAATTAAAAATAAAACATTACGACGTAACAAAATGAGTCGCAATTGTTTTAAAAAAATTAATTTTGGTACATGCGTCGGATCGGTCATCGCCGACCGAGATCGATCATGGCTTCAATCGATCGCAACCGTCGGATCGTCGCCGATCGGATCGATCGCAATAGTCTGAGATCGTCGCCACCAACCGGGATCGATCATGGCTTCGATCGATCGCAACCATCGGGTCGTCGCCGATCGGATCGATCGCGATGGTCCGAGATTGGTCATCGCCGACTGAGATCGATCATGGCTTCAATCGATCGCAACCGTCGGATCATCGCCGATCGGATCAATCGCAACAGTCTGAGATCGTCGCCGCCAACCGGGATCGATTATGGCTTCGATCGATCGCAACTGTCGGGTCATCGCCGATCGGATCGATCGCGACGGTCCAAGATCGGTCGTCGCCGATCGGGATCGATCATGGCTTTGATTGATCGCAACCGTCGGATCATCGCCGATCGGATCGATCACGACGGTCCAAGATCGGTCTCCATCGATCGAGATCGATCATGGCTTCGATCGATCGCAACCGTCAGGTCGTCGTCGATCGGATCGATTGCGACGGTCCAAGATCGATCGTCGCCGATCGGGATCGATCATGGCTTCGATCGATCATAACCGTCGGATCATCACTGATCAGGATCGATCATGGCTTGGATCAATCGCAATCGTCGGATCATCGCCGATCGGATCGATCGCAATGGTCCGAGATCGGTCGTCACCGACCGGGATCGATCATGGCTTCGATCGATCGCAACCGTCAGATCATCGCTGATCGGATCGATCTCAACGGTCCGAGATCGGTCGTTGCCGACCGGGATCGATCATGGCTTCGAACGATCGCAACCATCGGGTCGTCGCCGATTGGATCGATTGCGACCGTCCACGATCGGTCGTCGCCGATCGGGATCGATCATGGCTTCGATCGATCGCAACCGTCGGATCGTTGCCGATCGGATCTATCGCAATGATCCGAGATCGGTCGTCGCCGATTGGGATCGATCATGGCTTCGATCGATTGCAACCGTCGGATCATTGCCAATCGGATCGATCGCGACGGTCCGAGATCGGTCGTCGCCGACCGGATCGCTCGTGGCTTCGATCGATCGCAACCATCGGATCGTCGCCGATCGGATCGATCGCGATGGTCCGAGATTGATCGTCGCCGACCGAAATCGATCATGGCTTCGATCGATCGCAACCGTCGGATCCTCACCGATCGGATCGATCGCGACGGTCCAAGATCGATCGTCGCCGACCGGGATCGATCATGGCTTCGATCGATCGCAACTGTCGGGTCATCGCCGATCGGATCGATCGCGACAGTCTGAGATCGGTCATCACCGATAGGGATCGATCATGGCTTCGATCGATTGCAACCGTCGGGCCGTCGCCGATCGGATCGATCACGATGGTTTGAGATCGGTTGTCGCCGACCGGGATCGATCATGGCTTCTATCGATCGCAACCGTCAGGTCATCGCCGATCGGATCGATGCGACGGTCCAAGATCGATCATCGACGACCGGGATCAATCATGGCTTCGATCGATCGCAACCATCGGATCATCACCGATCGGATCGATCGCAACAGTCCGAGATTGGTCGTCGCCGACCGGGATCGATCATGGCTTCGATCGATCGCAACCATCGGATCGTCGCCGATCGGATCGATCGCAATGATCCGAGATCGGTCATTGCCGACCGGGATCGATCATGGCTTCGATCGATCGCAACCGTCGGATCGTCGCCGATCCGATCGATCGCAACGGTCCAAGATCGATCGTCGCCGACCGAGATCGATCATGGCTTCAATCGATCACAACCGTTGGATCATCGCCGATCAGATCGATCGCGACGGTCCGAGATCGGTCGTCGCCGACCAGGATCGATCATGGCTTCGATCGATCGCAACCGTCGGGTCGTCGCCAATCAGATCGATCGCGATGGTCCGCGATCGGTCGTCGCCGACCGAGATCGATCATGGCTTTGATCGATCGCAATCGTCGGGTCTTTACTGATCGGATCGATCGCAATGGTCCGAGATCGATCGTCGACCGGGATCGATCATGGCTTCGATCGATCGCAACCGTCGGATCGATCGCAACGGTCCAAAATCGGTCGTCGCCGATCGAGATCGATCATGGCTTCAATCGATCTCAACCGTCGGGTTGTCACCGATCGGATCGATCGCGACGGTCCGAGATCGGTCATCGCCGATCAGGATCGATCATGGCTTCGATCGATCGCAACCGTCGGATCGTCGCCAATCGGGATCGTTCATGGCTTGGATCGATCGCAATCGTCGGATCGTCGCCGATCGGATCGATCGCAATTATCCGAGATCGGTCATCGCTGACCAGGATCGATCATGGCTTCAATCGATCGCAACCGTCAGATCGTCGCCGATCGGATCGATCACAACGGTCCGAGATCGGTCGTCGCTGACCAGGATAGTTCATGGCTTGGATCGATCGCAACCGTCGGATCATCGCCGATCGATCGATCGCAATGGTCCGAGATCGGTCGTCGCCGACCAGGATCGATGATGGCTTTGATCGATCGCAACCGTCGGATCGTCGCCGATCAGATCGATCGCAACGGTTCGAGATCGATCGTCGCCGACTAGGATCGATCATGGCTTTGATCGATCGCAACCGTCGGGTTGTCACCGATCGGATCGATCGCGACGGTCCGAGATCGGTTGTCGCCGATCGGGATCGATCATGGCTTCGATCGATCGCAACCATCGGATCATCGCCGATCGGATCGATCGCGACGGTCCGAGATCGGTCATCGCCAATTGAGATCGATCATGGCTTCGATCGATCGCAACCATCTGATCATCGCCGATTGGATCGATCGCGACGGTACGAGATCGGTCGTCACCGATCGAGATCGATAATGGCTTCGAACAATCGCAACCATCGGGTCATTTCCGATTGGATCGATTGCGACGGTCCAAGATCGATCGTCGCCGACCGGGATTGATCATGGCTTCGATTGATGGCAAATGTTGGGTCGTCGCCGATCGAATCGATCGCGACGGTCGAGATTGGTCATCGCTGACTGGGATCGATCGTGGCTTCGATCGATCACAACCGTCGGATCGTTGCCGATCGGATCGATCGCGACAGTCGAGATCAGTCGTCACCGACCAGGATCGATCATGGCTTCGATCAATCGTAACCGTCGGGTCATCGCCGATCAGATCGATCATGATGGTCCGAGATCGGTCATCGCCGACCGGTATTGATCATGGCTTCGATCGATTGCAATCGTCGGATCGTCACCGATCGGATCGATCGCAACGGTCTGAGATCGATCGTTGTCGACCGGGATCGATCATGACTTCAATCGATCGCAACCGTCGGATCGTCGCCGATCGGATTGATCGCAACGGTCTGAGATCGGTCATCGCCGACCGGGATTGATCATGGCTTCGATCGATCGCAACTGTCGGGTCGTCGCTGATCGGATCGATCGCGACGGTCTGAGATATCGGTCGTCTCCGACCAGGATCGATCATGGCTTCGATCGATCGCAACCGTCGGATCGTTGCCGATCGCGACGGTCCGAGATCGATCATGGCTTCGATCGATCGCAACCATCGGATCGTCGCCGATCGAATTGATCGCAATGGTCCGAGATCGGTCGTCGCCGACCGGGATCGGTCATGGCTTCGATCGATTGCAACCGTCAGGTCATCGCCGATCGGATCAATCACGATGGTCCGAGATCGATCGTTGCTGACCGGATCGATCATGGCTTCGATCGATCGCAACCATCGGGTCGTCGCCAATCGGATCGATCGCAATGGTCCGAGATCGATCGTCGTCGATCGGGATCGATCATGGCTTCGATCGATTCGATCGATCGATCGATCACTTCGATCGATCGCAACCGTCGGCCGATCAGGATCGATCATGGCTTCGATCGATCGCAACCGTCGGATCATCGCCGATCGGATCGATCGCGATGGTCCGAGATCGGTCGTCGCCGACCGGGATCGATCATGGCTTCGATCGATCGCAACCGTCGGATAGTGGTTGCGATGCAAATCAGAAAAATTAATTTTTATCAAATATAATTATCAAATAAAAATATTGCGATGCAAATCAGTGCGTCATAAATTTTTAAAAAATTAAATTATGTTAAATAGCGACGCATTAGCGACTCAATAAACCAGAAAATTAAAAAAAAAATTTATAATTTTGCGATGCATTTATTGCGTTGCAATATTTTTTAAAAAATAAATGTTATAAAAAAAATTAAAATAAAACATTGCGACACAACCATATGCGTCGCAATTATTTTCAAAAAAAAATTTTTATCAAATATAATTATCAAATAAAATATTGCGACGCAACTCATTGCGTCGCAAAATTTTAAAAAAATTAAATTACATTAAATAGCGACGCATTAGCGACGCAATAAACCAAAAATTAAAAAAATAATTTTTAATTTTGCGACGCATCTGTTGCGTCGCAATATTTTTTTAAAAAAAATGTTATAAAAAAAACTAAAATAAAACATTGTGACGCAACCATATGCGTCGCAATTATTTTCAGAAAAAATAATTTTTATCAAATATAATTATCAAATAAAAATATTGCGACGTAAATCAGTGCGTCGCAAATTTTTAAAAAATTAAATTTATTAAATAGCGATGCATTAGCGATGCAATAAACCAGAAATTAAAAAAAAATTTATAATTTTGCGACGCATTTATTGCGTCGCAATATTTTTTAAAAAATAAATGTTATAAAAAAAAAAATAAAACAGTGCGACGCAACCATATGCGTCGCAATTATTTTTAGAAAAAATAATTTTTATCAAATATAATTATGAAATAAAAATATTGTGACGCATTAGCGATGCATTTTTTTTAAAAAATAAAAAAAATTTCCGCCGGTCAATGCCGCCAAATTAGCGACTCATTGCGACGCAAATAATTGCATCGCTAATTTTTCCAAAAAATAATAAAAAAAACCAAATTAGCGATGGGTTAGTAACGCATAATTGCGTCGCTAATCCAAAATAAATTATAAAAAAATAGCGAGGGATTAGCGATGCAAAATTGCATCGCTAATCCCTAATATAATCTCAGTCGCGCCCGGCCCCTCGGTCTCTTCTTCTTTTTCTTCTAACCCTACTCCGCTGCCGTCCCTCCTCTGGCTCCCCCCGCCCTCTCCCCCGGCGCTAGGAACCACCGGCAGCAGCCCCCCCCGGCGGCGTCCCCTCTCTACCACGATGGCCAGGCCACCGTTTAAAGAAAATATTGAAAATGGGGTGGGGTTTTTCCCCCACCCTGAGGCGCCGGCCACGGTGGCGGCCGTGGCTGGAGACGACTGCCACGGCCGCTGCCGTGGCCGGCGGTGGCCTGGCCACGGTGGCCAAGCCACCGTTTAAAAAAAAAATTGAAAATGGGGTGGGGTTTTTCCCCCACCCCTGAGGCGCCGGCCACGGCCACGGTGGCCAGGCCACAGTTAAAAAAAAATAGTAGGGGTGGGGTTTTTCCCCACCCCTTGGTCTCCGGCCATGGTGGCGGCCGTGGCCGTCGTCTCAGGCCGCAGCCATGGCCAGAGACGATGGCCACGGCCGCCGCCGTGGCCAGCGTTGGCCTAGCCACTGGCCACCATTTATTTAAAAAAAAAGTAGGGGTGGGGTTTTTCCCCACACCCATTTACCAAATACAAGAATGAAGTTTAAGTTTAATCACAGTCAAGATTTTATGCATTAGGTTAGGCCTAGATTAGATTGGCAGCTGGTAGCCTAA
This sequence comes from Calamus simplicifolius, assembly GCA_900491605.1. NCBI lineage: Eukaryota > Viridiplantae > Streptophyta > Magnoliopsida > Arecales > Arecaceae > Calamus > Calamus simplicifolius. The sequence continues at coordinate 101,034 of UESW01002208.1, read as the reverse complement.
TAATGACTATTATTAGGAGTTGTGCCTTTCATTTTCATGACTGTTTCTCACATGTGGCTTTAGAGAATTGGTATGATACATCATGTTGGTTCAATAAGCTGCTAAGCCTATTTTATTTCTTTATAGCTGTTTATGCAATAATATTGTGCATTTGTAGTTATTTACAATTGTTATGTCTTGATTAGTATTTTCAGTATGATGGGCCAAGGTAGATCTACCGACGACGGACGGAGTGAGCAGGGACGTAGCCCTGCCGCATCAGATCACATGAGCTTTGGAGATGGAGAGTTTCGATCTCCACACATCGCATAGCCTCCGATCTCTCCAGCAGTCGGCGGTGATCCTGCATTGGTATTATCATTCAGCCGATCGGCACAGACCTCCGAGAGTTCTTCCATCATCGGCCGCACCGTACTTCGACTGGATGCTCATGGGCTGTAAGTATATACTAATTAAAAATATATATTTATGTTTTTAAGTCAATTACTTATAAACATGCATTTTTTTAACAGATTTATTTAGCAGCATCATGTATCGAGGCACATCAGCTCTATATTTCAGAGGCGTGCGGATCCCAGTGGCTACGATTGGCGCCATGTATCTGCAGCCACGAGGAAGTTTTATTTTTCAGAGTTTTAGGTAAACTTATTAAATACAATTTATCATTGATATAAAATTTTTTAATCTTAATAAATTCTGAAACTAACTATTATTTTAATGCAGAAAAAGTTTACGTGGGACCTTGCCAGCCATGATGCCATTAGGGCAGCATGGGAAGCTCTTACGGGACGCTGATACTCCGACATGCTTCATCGTTGAAGGTCATCGGGTCACCGTCCTACGCATGTGCCAGAGGGTATTTGGCACGAGTGGCAGCAGGTCTGGCAGTCTGATGGCTGGCGCAGGAGGTCCGCATCAGCCAGCACGAACCGCCGATCCAAGAGGGGCGGTCCTGGCATGGGTCTCTCCCGCCACACTTTGGGCTTCATTTCAATTCAGGAGCACAGACGCCATATGGTAAGAAAATATAAATAATTTAATTACTAATTTAGTTATTTACAATACTTACATTAATATCAATTTTTCTGTTGTTATAGTCTGAGCAGGAGGGCGGAGATCCTGGTGAGTTTCGTCTATTCAGGGCGACACATACTAGGAGGAACGGTTCCTGGGTCGATACACGATCACGGGAGGTTGCGGTAAGAAATTAGCTTTATGTTGTATCTGTTTAATTTTTAAAATTTTATTTAGAGAAAATTATTGATTCATTTATTATTGATTTTATAATTCAAAGACACGAGTCGAGGAGCTTCACTCCTAGGTATCGCAGGTCGACTCCACTGATGGGGGGACGCCCGTCGAACTCTTAGCAGAGGAGAGTCGACGTGTGTTTTTGGAGGCTGTTGGTGCCCAGCCATGAGACCGCAGGGTCTATGGTCTGGGCACTAGAGCTTCTGCATATTTTTCCCATCAGGCCTCCAGCTCGCGATATTCTAGCGATATTCCTGCCGAGCATTTAGACAACATTCGGAGATCTATCACGGAGGAGGTTCATCAGGAGGTTCGACAGGACGTTCGGCAGGAGGTTTGGTAGGAGGTTCAGCAGGAGTTCGAGCAGCGTACGGGAGGCCTTCGCAGGAGCTTGCAGACGTGCGAGAGCAGATGCGTCAGTTGCAGGATATGGTTAGCCGCATATCACAGGATTTCCAGCCTCTACGTGATCATGCGGATTCTTGATATATTTTTTTCTTTACTTTTTATATTTTGTACATGAAAACTTCAAAAATTTAATATATTAATTATTTTTGAAAATTGAATGATGAATGTTTGGATCAATATGAGTGATGAATGTTTCGATCAATATTTAAATGTAATGAAATTATATTAACCGTTTTAATTTTTATTATTTTATTTTTTTTTAAAAAAAATTAATTAGCGACGCATTAGCGATTGAAATTGTATCGCTAATATTTTTTAAATATTATTATTAAATATTACGATGCAATGACCTGGCGTCGTAATATTTTAAAAAAAAATTAATTAGCGACGCATTAGCGACTCAAATTGCGTCGCTAATATATCTAAAATATTATTATTAAATATTACGACGCAACTAAATCGTCGCAATATTGCGACGCAATTGAATGAGTCACAATATTTAATAATAATATTTTAGAAATATTAGCGATGCAACTTCAGTCGCTAATGCGTCGCTAATTAAATTTTTTTAAAAATAAATTAATTAATTAGCGACTCAATTGCGATGAGGTTTTTCATTGCAAATATTTTTAAAAAATAATTTTAAAATTAGTGACATATTAGGATGCGTCACAATATTACGACACATTTAGTGGCGTCGCAAAATATTCCGACGCTTTTGGTGCGTCGCAGAGAGTCGCTGTTAAGCGACGCAATTACGACAAATAGAGATTACGACGATCATCTTAGCGACGCCATCATTGCATCGCTAATGCATCGCAATAGCCTGTTTAGCGATGCATTTGGGCGTCGCTATATTTTAATTCTCTTGTAGTGACTCCTACAAGGTAATCAAACTTTCTGTTTAGGTACCCAGCTTTCTTGGGTCCTTGGTTAGTAGCAACAAAGATTGTTCCTTTCGGAACCCATATTTTCTTTCCTTTAATACTTAATTCTTATTAAGTTATCTAAGATTGCTTTCATATGCTTTATGTCCTTTCTTGTTACAACAATAACATGAAAATCATTCTTATCTTGTTCTTTTCTAAAAAAGTTTTTAATATACTTTTGTTTCTTATTAGGTCTATAACCTAGTCCAGCCTTATCAAATACAGCTCTTTGATTACTCAATAACAAATTAAGTTTTTTCTGAGCTATGTGTAAATTTATCAACTATGTTTTTATATTTATCAGCTTCTTTCTTTAAATTAACATTTTTATTAGAAATTAACTCTTTATCTTTTAGCAGATTTTCATTTTTAGATTTTAGTTTTTCAATTTCATGAGTTAGTTTATCCTTCTCTTTGGCAAGATTTAAATTATCATTTTTTAAAGATTTGTTCTTCTTTTTCAAAACTTTAAAATCACTAACTAACTCATTAAATGCATCATATAATTCTTCAAAAGTAAAATCATCACAAGGTATTTCAGAACTTACCTTATTGTCATCATTTGTCATAAAGCAAATGTTGGCAACTTCCTTTTGTTCCTCCTCGGATAAGGATTCATCACTTTTACTCCATGTTGCAACATATGCCTTTTTCTTCTTCTTGTGCCCCTTTTTCTTTTTCTCCTTCCATTTTTGTTCCATATCTCTTCTTATGGAAGGGTCTCCTTCTTTGCATAAATTTCTTAAATTTTCTATCAAGGAGAGCTATCTCATCATCTTCCTCTTCTTCCTCACTGCTGCTTATCTCTTTTTCTGCAGCTTTAAGAGCAATTGTTTTCTTCTTTTTGACTTCCTCCTCTTGATGTTGCTTCATGGTCAGTTCATGGGTCATGAATGATCCAAGTAGCTCCTCCAAAGGTAAGGTGTTGAGGTCCTTGGCTTCTTGGATTGTAGTTACTTTTGCTTCCCATGTCCTTGGAAGAGACCTAAGAATTTTACGAACCAATTCAGAGTTAGTGTAGGTCTCGCCAAGACTTTTTAAACCATTTACAATATCAGTAAATCTAGTGTACATGGATGTGATGGTTTCATTTATTCCATACTAAACAATTCATACTTGTGCACTAGAATATTGATTTTGAATTCTTTAACTTGATTAGTACCCTCATGGGTAACTTCTAATCTATCCCAAATTTCTTTTGCGGAAATACATATAGAAATTCTATTGAACTCATTAGCATCTAGAGCACAATATAAAACATTCATAGCTTTTGCATTGAGCTGAGCCATTTTCCTATCATTCTCATTCCAATTCCTTTCGGGTTTAAGAACTATTGAACCATCTACCAAGTGTGTGGGTGTGCTTGGTCCATTAGTGATTACATTCCAAAGTTCATAATCTAACGCTTGAATAAAAATTTTCATTCTAGCTTTCCAATAAGAATAATTTGAACCATTAAACAAAGGAGGTCTATTAGTAGAATGACCTTCAGCAAATGAAGATCCAGTTTGAGCTGCCATTTGGATCTTTAACTCTTGATCGTGTGATCAAATAAATAATGAGCACAAGCTCTGATACCAATTGTTGGCCCAGATGGCAACCCAAGAGGGGGGTGAATTGGGTTCTAAAAAATATTACCTTTTAAAAACTATGTGCTTTGGAATATATAAGATTAAGTGTAGGATAAATATTAAGCACAAATAAAGAGATAGAGTGAGAGAGTCAAAACACGGCAAACACAAGGATTTTATAGTGGTTCGGTGTATCCAACACCTACATCCACTCCCAAGTATCTCTTGGGTCCACACTATAATCTACTTGATTACAGCCGAGTTGTTTTACAAGCTCATAACTCAAAACTTGTTATTTCCCTCGGGATCACAACGAACCCAGCTGGTTTTCCGGGCTCACTAGCACAAAACCCAAACCCAAGCTAATCTAGCTTGTTCCCGAGGTAAACTACCTCAACTAATTCAATCCCCCTGATTGAATTAGTAAACACCAAATTAATTTAAGGTTTACAACAATGCAAAGCTCCTTAAATGAGCAAATAAGCAATATAAGTAAACAAAGATTTAGAAAAGCCTGTTTGAAGCGAATTTGATGTGAGCTTTTCTTCTTTTCCTTTCTCCTTTGAAATGTTGAATCAGGCCTCAGCTCAAATTCTTCACAAAGATTGCAGTTGAGAAGTTGGAAAAATCAGGGCTTTTGCTCTCTTTTTCTTCACTTAGAAAATCCTTCGATTTTGAACTTGAATCACTTGTATTTCTCTTGAATCTTTTTTCAGAAGATAGACGTGGATTCGGAGATTTTTCTTTGAAAATTTCTATCCTTTTTTTTTTTGAGGTTTTTCTTTTTATTTTTCTATCTTTTAACCAGACGGTTTCTCCCTTTTTATAGAACTCTCAATCCAGGTTTTAGGTGGAAATATAGCCGTTGGAGATGTTTGGATTCTTCTGCATACAAAGAAAATAGCTGTTAGAGGTTAGGTGAAAAGAAATCTTACCGTTGAAGTACATTCTGACAGATAAAAAATTCGTTCCTGACAGGTTGGAGTCGGCTCCAACTTTTCAGGTATCGACTCCAAGTCGGGTATTCAAAAATAGTAAAGAAAAAGTTGTTGGGGTGTCGGCTCCAAAAAAGGTAAGTGTCGGCTCGTCGCTTTTGGGAGTCGGCTCTGGAACACTGTAATTGTCGGCTCCAGAATAGTCCATAAAATATGCTCTCTGTTCTCATGTTAGAGTCGGCTCCAGAAACTCAGGTGTCGGCTCCCGAAATCTTGGGTGTCGGCTCCTGAATTCTAGGTGTCGGCTCCAGAAACTGAAACAGAATGTACTTCTCTGTATCTCAGGTTGGAGTCGGCTCTGAAACCTTGGGTGTCGACTCCGGACCGTGCCAAAATCCTAGAAACTTTTTGATACGCCTTAGGGTCGGCTCCTTACCATTTGGGTGTCGACTCCAGGCTCTGAACTTTGAAAATTTCTTTTAAAACATTGATTCAAAACATGTTTCTTTGTCCTTTTGATTGATCAAATATTTTAAATCCCTGAAATAATTGTTAAATCAATTAGAAACCAAATGAATATACTCATGTCTTTTATTAATCATCAAAATCAATAATTAGGTCAACAATGCCATCCGCAATTGCTTTTCCCTGATTCTGAGAGAAGTCCTTTGGATTCTAAGAGAGGTCTCCTTGATTATGCAACAACAACTTGCATATCAGCAGCGGCATAGTGCCCCATACTTCCATAAATATCAAAGGGCTGCTCCTTCCCAAAGATATGTTCTTGTCTCCACAATTAATAGCGCGTGAGGATCGACGATGATAAGAGTCTTTCGCTTGGCAAAAAATGTGGTCACACAAGCTTAGGAGTGGGGGGCATCTGATGTGGCTGATCAAGCCATGTCCAAGTTGATGGATGAGATCAACTGATGAAGCTATAGTCCAGCAGACAGCAAGAGCCACTTGCAGGGGGCTGAAGTGCCATATTCAGCATCGACGCCGACTCCGGAGTCGGTCTTGTTGGCCCAGATGACAACCCAAGAGGGGGGGAGTGAATTGTGTTCTTTAAAAAATTTAGCCTCTTGAAAAATTGTTTGCTTAAGATGAATGAAACAAATGCAATGTAAATATAAAGTACAGCGAATAAAACAGAGATAGAGATAGAGTCAATGGAAGCACGGCAAACACAAAGATTTTATAGTGGTTCGGTGTATCCAACACCTACGTCCACTCCCAAGATCCTACTTGGGTCCACACTATAATCACCTCGATTACAGCCGAGTTGTTTTACAAGTTCACAACTCAAACTTGTTGTTTTACCCGGGATCACAACGAACCCAGCCGGTTTTTCGGGCTCACCAGCACACAACCCAAACTCAAGCAAAACTAGCTTGACCCGAGGTTAACAACCTCCACTAGTTCAATCCCCTTTGATTGAACTAGGCACAAACAAGTATAAGAATGTTTTACAAATTTTCACAGCTCCTTAATGAGCAAATATTCAAAGAAAAGTAAATAGGTTTAGAAAAGCCTGGTTTGAAGTTGTTTGGCTTTGAGCTTTTCTTCTTTTCTTCTTTTCCTCTTCTCCTTGCTGGGTTGAATCAAGCCTCAGCTCCGATTCTTCACAGTAGATGCAGTTGAGAAGATTGAAAAGTTGGTCTCTTTCTTCTAGTTGAGAATCCTCCGATTTTTCTCTATTTGAACGGCTTGGATTCTTCTTTGAGCTTTGTGGAGTGGAAGGTTTTGAACTTGAAAGCTCCTCTCTTGGATATAGGCTCAAGACTTCTCGGATTTTGATTTTTGATTTTTGTCTATCCGTTTCTCTCTCTCTTTTCAAACGGTTGTTTTTCCCCTTTTTATAGATTTTCCTTTGATTCATTTTTGGGTGGAAATCTAGCCGTTGGAGTGTACCTGGAAGGATTTTCCATTCATAAAAAATAGCCGTTAGATGTCAGAAATCAAAAATATTACCGTTAGAGCTGATCTGGCATTTTTGATTTTTCGTCCAGGTGGGTTGGAGTCGGCTCCAGCTTTTCAGGTGTCGGCTCCGAATCGTTTTTCCATAAATAGTAAAATCTGAGTTCGTCGTGGAGTCGGCTCCGCAAAAGTAAGTGTCGGCTCGCCGTCGTCAGGTGTCGGCTCCCGAAAACTGTAGGTGTCGGCTCCAGGATGCTCAAAAAATCAACGCTCTGTTCCAGCATCGGAGTCGGCTCCAGACACAGTAAGTGTCGACTCCGAAACCTTAGGTGTCGGCTCCGAAACTCTAGGTGTCGGCTCCAGGTTGTATCAAAAATCAGATTAAAATTGAATTGGCCATGGGGTCGGCTCCAGACTTTCTAGGTGTCGACTCCAAGCTCTGAAACTTTGAAATCTCTGATTTGTATTTGATTCAAAATTCATTTCTTAATTCCTTTAAATTGATCAAATAAATTTAAGTCCTGAAACACTTATAAAATCCATTAGTAATCAAATAAATATACTCAATTCCTTTATTAATCATCAAAATCAATGAATGGATCAACAATCTCCCCCTTTTTGATGATTATAAAAACATTGAGTATATGCATAGAATTCTTAAATTAAAGAATATCAAGGAAGTGATCTTTACGAGTAAGCTCCCCCTGAATAAGGTAGCTTCTCTTATGAAGTTCAAATTATTCTTCCTCTTACTTTCTTTGATACTTAAGATTTCTTTGTGCATAGACAATTCAATTTGATCAATCCATATCAATAACTCAATATCATATTAATCAATTAACATTCTCAACTATAATTCTTTCCATATAATTTTCTCCCTCTTAATGCATATACAATCCTAATTCTCTCCCCTTTTTTGTAATCAACAAAAAGGTAAAGAATATTTTACTGCATCAAAGGATAATTGCATCAAAAAGATAATCAAAAGTCAAATATTACATAAAAAACTTTTCATTCATTAACATAAGCTTCACTACATCAACATATTGTCAAGTATTACATAATTCTCTCCCTCTTTAAACTTCATTATATTAACTTCATTACATCAAAATGTAAACAACATTTCAACAAGATTGAACATACAACATCAAAAGTTCTTTCTAACTATTCTTGTTAAATGGTCTACTATATTTTTCATTCCATCACATTGAAGTCTAACATAATCTTTTAGTCTCTCATCCACAAATGTGCAAGCTGTTGTGATTTTGTCTTGAAGTTCGGCGTTGCACTTTGAATAAGTTTCACCATCTCCACAAATCTCTTTAAGCTCTTCAAAGATGTTCTTCAAATCACCATTTAAAGATTCTGCGGAGGAGTTGAGAGTTGATTCAATCTTTGCAATCCGATCATCAAGGGAGTAAAGTGATTCTTTTATATTCATAAATTTACTGTCAAACTCATCCTTCTGAGCTGCAAACAAACTTTTTAATTGCTCCATTTGAAGGTCTGAGAATCCAGTCGAAGAAGTGGATGGTTGATCATAAACTTGTGCAGGTGCAGGAGCAGGAACAGGAGCAGAAATGGGACTCCTAGGCTGTGGAGAAGGAACCCTAAATGATGGTCCAGCCTCGCAAGGCTCAGAAACTCTCGGCATAGGGGCTCTTTCATCTAGGTGTCCTTTCCTATCCCATTGACCATTCACCTTGACAAAACCCATCCGATGCAATGTAGCTAAGCTATAGTAATCTGTGTGCCTTAGGTTCTTGGAAAGTTCATTCTCTTGAATTGTAACCCCTTGGCTCTTGAATACCATAGTTAGTACCATTCCATACGGTAGGGATGATCTCCTTTTCCCTCCAGCTTCTGCCATATAAAAAATCATCATTGCTGCCAGATTGATCGGCTGCCCAGTTAGAACACTGTCCATAACCACAATGTCTCGCTCCGAGACATACTCAAACCGACCAGTTTTGGAAACAAGATCCTACTGCATATATTGTGTAATAATCTCAATTCTAGGGGTAGTTGATTGGCTCTAATTTCTTCAAACTCAGTTACATCCCTTCCTAACATCCTTGAAAGGGCTGCTGACCTATCACTATGCATGTCAGCGGCTAAACCAGTGATCGGGATGCTGAGGAGGTTTCCGAGCTTTTGAAAGGTGAGATGAATCCTTTTCCCTTTAACATTGCTTACTAAACCTCCATCCCCTCTAGCCAAATTGAAATAGAATTCTTTTACTAGGGCTGGATAGGTAGGAACATCAAGAGAACACAGCATATCCCAGCCCATTTCCTTCAATTGTCTCCCGATTGAAAAACCTTCGGATTCAAATAGGTCAAAATCGACTTTTCTACCCATTGTGATGACTCTATCAGCTAGGGTATCTACCTTTGTGGAAGATGTGTTGGGATTGTCAGAATCTGTGGACGAATCGCTGCTTGGAGTCGGCTCACGAACGGGACGACGTGCGGACCGCTTTCCCGTAGTTACCGGCGCTCCAACCACTGATTCTCTCCTTTTGGGTGCCATTTGATCTTTGGAAAGGTTCGATTTGGATGGAATTAGAGATGGGGAAGTTTTGGAGAAATTTTGGAAGAGTTTGGTTAGGATTTGAGAAAGTGATGAAGTGACGAGGTGTCGACTCTGCCCTAATAAATCAACATTTGACTCCCAGGTGTCGACTCCCGCAAAGTCGGGTGTCGACTCCAAATCGCTAACACAGTCAGCGCTCGAACTGGAGTCGGCTCCGAATTACAGGTGTCGGCTCCAAGGTCAGGGACCGAGAGCGACACAGTCAGAGGTGTCGACTCCTCATTCTGAGGTGTCGACTCCAGAGACAAATTCAGCAAAAAATATATGAGATACAAATGACTGAAACTCGTCAAAATAAATTTTATAAAATTTTGATAAAATTATGGAGTATTAAGGATCAAATAGCTCAAATGACTAGATAATTTGTCCTTAAAATAGTGAAGGGAATATCAAGAAATTGATAGAAATTTAGATTCTCATTCCTTAATGTATCAAAATCAATCCATAGGGTCACATATCCCTAATTCACCTCTAAGATAACAAAATCTTTCTTCACTCAAAGGTTTTGTAAATATGTCAGCTAATTGTTCCTCTGTATTAACATATTCAAGACAAATTTCATTATTAGCTACATGTTCTCTTATGAAATGATATCTAATTTCAATGTGTTTTGTTCTTGAATGTTGAATTGGATTTTTAGTTAGATTTATTGCACTCGTGTTATCACATCTAATTGGTGTTTTGTCGGGGGTTATGCCATAATCTTCAAGTTGTCTCTTAATCCAAAGGATTTGAGCACAGCAACTTCCAGCTGCAACATATTCTGCTTCAGCAGTAGATAATGCAACCGAATTTTGCTTTTTGCTAAACCAAGAGATTAAGTTACATCCTAAGAATTGACATGCACCACTTGTGCTTTTTCTATCCAATTTACATCCAGCATAGTCAGAATCAGAATATGCAATTAAATTTAAGGTTGAGTCTCTAGAGTACCATAAACCTACATTTTTAGTTCCACTTAAATATCTTAAAATTCTTTTTACAGCAATTAAGTGAGATTCTTTAGGTTCAGATTGAAATCTAGCACATAGACATACTGCAAACATAATATCTGGTCTACTAGCAGTTAAGTAAAGAAGAGATCCAATCATACCTCTGTAATGTTTTTGATCTACTTTCTTACCATCTTCATCTTTGTCCAATTTGCACGAAGGACTCATAGGTGTCCCAAGTGGTTTGATTGACTCCATTCCAAATTTCTTGAGCAGTTCTTTTGTGTATTTGGCTTGATTGATGAAGATTCCATCTTTGCTTTGTTTGATTTGAAGTCCTAGGAAGAAGTTGAGTTCTCCCATCATACTCATTTCAAACTCACCCTGCATTAACTTTGCAAATTCTTGACATAACAAATTGTTAGTAGCACCGAAAACAATATCATCAACATATATTTGTACTACTAATAAATCTTTGTCTTTTGTTTTCAAAAATAGTGTTTTATCGACATTTCCTCTTACAAAATCATTTTCAATCAGAAATTTACTTAATCTTTCATACCAAGCCCTAGGTGCTTGTTTCAAACCGTATAGTGCTTTGTGTAATTTAAAAACATGATTTGGAAATTCATGATCTTCAAATCCCGGTGGTTGTTCAACAAAAACTTCTTCATTTATAAATCCATTTAAGAATGCGCTTTTAACATCCATTTGAAATAAATTGATATGCATATGACATGCAAATGCAAGTAACAATCTAATTGCTTCAAGTCTAGCTACAGGTGCAAAAGTTTCATCAAAATCAATTCCTTCTTCTTGATTATATCCTTTTGCAACTAATCTAGCTTTGTTTCTTATTACTATGCCATTTTCGTCTAATTTATTTCTAAATACCCATTTTGATCCTATTACAGAATGATCTTTAGGTCTATCCACTAATGTCCAAACATTATTTCTAGTGAATTGATTTAATTCTTCTTGCATGGCTAACATCCAGTTATTATCTTTTTCAGCTTCTTCAATAGTTTTTGGTTCAATTTGAGATACAAATGCAAGATGATTATTGATGTTTCTCATTGATGATCTAGTTCTTACTCCTTGAGATGGATCACCTATAATTAATTCTCTTGGATGACCATAGGCATATCTCCAATCTCTAGGTAGATCTATATCATTACGATTTCCATCAACAACATCAACACTAGGAGAATCATTATCTTTAGCTTCTTGTTCATGATCTGAAGATACATCTATATTTAATTTTTCAATGTCTCTTTCTAGAATGTTTGTATCTTCCTCATCATCAATCTTTTTAGAACTTGATGCTAAAGATTCATCAAAGATTACATGAATAGATTCTTCTACTATTAAGTTTCTCTTGTTAAATACTCTATAAGCTTTACTTGATGTTGAATATCCTAAGAATATGCCTTCATCAGATTTTGCATCAAATTTTCCTAGGTTATCTTTGCCATTATTATGAATGAAACACTTACAACCAAATGCATGAAAATAGCTTATGTTTGGTTTTCTATTATTCCATAGTTCATAAGGTGTTTTCTTAATGATTGGCCTAATTAAAGCTCTATTAAGGATGTAGCATGCCGTGTTTATAGCTTCTGCCCAAAAGTATTTTGGTAAGTTGCTTTCACATAGCATGGTACGGGCCATGTCTTCTAGGGTTCTATTTTTCTTTCAACTACACCATTTTGTTGCGGTGTTCTAGGTGCAGAAAAATTATGATGGATGCCATTTTCTATGCAAAAATTTTTAAATAAATGATTTTCAAATTCGGTGCCATGATCACTTCTTAGAGACACTATGGTGTTGTTTTTCTCATTTGTGACCTTCTTGAAGAATTTCAAAAATAGTGGAAAGGTCTCATCCTTATGAGCTAAAAATAATACCCAAGTGTATCTAGAGTAATCATCTACAATCACAAGACCATATTTCTTTCCTCCTAGACTTGTGGTTCTAGTAGGTCCAAAAAGATCCATGTGAAGTAGTTCAAGTGGCCTAGAAGTGGAAACAATATTTTTAGTTTTGAAAGAATTTCTAGTTTGTTTTCCAAATTGACATGCATCACAAATTTTATTATTTTCAAAATCTAATTGTGGAAGTCCTTTTACTAAATCCATTCTAATTAATTTTGAAATAAGGTGTGTGCTTGCATGACCTAATCTACGATGCCACAACCAACCAATCTCATTTATATTAGCATTATTAGCAACTAGGCAATGATTACTGTAGACAAATTGTCTAAATCAATCAGGTATACATTGCCATTTCTATTTCCAATAAAAACAATGCTATTATCAATGGGATTAGAAACTGTGCATATAGAAGATTCAAATGATACTTTAAAACCTTTGTCACATAATTGACTAATGCTAATTAAATTATGTTTCAAACCATCAACATATAAGACATTTTCAATATATGTGGAGGGAGTTATTTGAATGTTACCAAACCCCAAGATTTGGCCTTTGCCATTGTCGCCAAATGTAACTACTCCTCCTCTTTTGCTTTCAAGGGTGATGAATTGATCCTTGTCACCCGTCATGTGCCTTGAGCAGCCGCTATCGAGATACCACTTTCTCTTTGATCTTTTGGCCGCAAGACACTCCTGCAAAAATAATTAAGTCTTATATTTAGGTACCCAAGCTTTCTTGGGTCCTTCATGGTTAGTAGCATAAACAATTGTTCCTTTAGGAACCCAAATTTTCTTTCCTTTACTATTTATCTTCTTATCTATTTTCTTAAAATTGCATTCAAAAACTTTGTGTCCCTTCTTGTTACAGTAATGACATGTAACATTATCATTGTTTTGTTCCTTTCTAAAAAAGTTTTTGACAAATTTTTGTTTCAAATTAGGTCTATATCCTAAACCAGCCTTATCATATATAGCTCTTTGATTACTTAACAATAAATTAAGTTTTTCTGAACTATAAGTGAATTTATCAACAATACTTTTATATTTATCAACTTCCTTCTTTAGTTTATCATTTTCATTGAAATTGATTCTTTTTCTTTAGTCAAATTGTCTTTTTCAGATTTCAGCACTTTAGTTTCATTATTAAGATTTTCTTTTTCTTCAATCAAAGTTAAATTTTTATTTTTCAAAAACTTATATTTCTTTTTCAAAATTTTGAAATCACCAACAAGTTCATTAAAAGCATCAAACAATTCATCAAAAGCAAATTCATCGCAAGGGTTTTCAGAACTTACCTCATCCTCTTCGTTTGCCATAAAGCAAATGTTAGCAACCTCCTTTTGTTCTTCCTCCGATGAGGATTCATCGCTGTCGCTCCAAGTTGCAACATAGGCTTTCTTTTTCTTCTTGAAAGTCTTTTTCAGTTGAGGACAATCATATCTGTAATGCCCCGGTTTCTTACATTCATAGCAAATCAAGGGGTCTTTCTCTTTATCCTTGTCCTTGTCTTTTTCTTTCTCTCCTTCCATCTTAGTTCCAAATTTCTTCTTGTGGAAGGGTCTCTTTCTCCTCATGAATTTTTTGAACTTTCTTGCTAGAAGAGCTGTCTCATCATCATCTTCTTCACTATCATTGCAGCTCTCCTCATTTTCAGCAGCCTTAAGAGCTATGGTCTTTTTCTTTTTCACATCTTCTTCTATGTGCTGCTTCATGGTCAATTCATGGGTCATTAGGGATCCTAGAAGCTCCTCTAAGGGTAAGGTGTTGAGGTCCTTTGCTTCTTGGATTGCTGTCACCTTCGCTTCCCACGTTCTTGGAAGTGACCTGAGAATTTTACGAACAAGTTCAGAGTTAGAATATGTTTTGCCTAAACTTTTCAACCCATTTACAATATCAGTAAATCTAGTATACATGCTAGCTATATTTTCAGTTTGTTCCATGCAAAATAACTCATATTTATGAACAAGAATATTTATTTTGGATTCTTTTACTTGGTTAGTACCCTCATGGGTAACCTCTAATCTATCCCAAATCTCCTTTGCGGAATTACAAGTGGAGATTCTATTAAATTCATTAGCATCTAAAGAGCAATATAAGACATTCATGGCCTTAGCATTGAGCTGTGCCATTTTCCTATCATTATCATTCCAATCCCTTTCGGGCTTAGGAACAATAGTGCCATCAACAACGTGTGTGGGTGTACTAGGTCCATTAGTTATAACACCCCACAATTCATAATCAGAAGCTTGAATGAATATCCTCATTCTTGCTTTCCAATAAGAATAGTTGGAACCATTAAACAAAGGAGGTCTATTTGTAGAATGACCTTCGGCAAATGATCCAACTTGAGTTGCCATTTGGATCTTTAGCTCTTGATCGTGTGATCAAAATCTAATGAGCACTTGCTCTGATACCAATTGTTGGCCCAGATGACAACCCAAGAGGGGGGGGTGAATTGGGTTCTTTAAAAATTTAGCCTCTTGAAAAATTTTGCTTAAGATGAATGAAAATAAATGCAATGTAAATATAAAGTACAATGAATAAAATAGAGATAGAGATAGAGACAATGGAAGCACGGCAAACACAAAGATTTTATAGTGGTTCGGTGTATCCAACACCTACGTCCACTCCCAAGATCCTACTTGGGTCCACACTATAATCTCCTCGATTACAGCCGAGTTGTTTTACAAGTTCACAACTCAAACTTGTTGTTTTACCCGGGATCACAACGAACCCAGCCGGTTTTTCGGGCTCACCAGCACACAACCCAAAACTCAAGCTAAACTAGCTTGACCCGAGGTTAACAACCTCCACTAGTTCAATCCCCTTTGATTGAACTAGGCACAAACAAATAAGAATGTTTTACAAATTTTCACAGCTCCTTAATGAGCAAATATTCAAAGAAAAGTAAATAGGTTTAGAAAAGCCTGGTTTGAAGTTGTTTGGCTTTGAGCTTTTCTTCTTTTCTTCTTTTCCTCTTCTCCTTGCTGGGTTGAATCAAGCCTCAGCTCCGATTCTTCACAGTAGATGCAGTTGAGAAGATTGAAAAGTTGGTCTCTTTCTTCTAGTTGAGAATCCTCCGATTTTTCACTATTTGAATGGCTTGGATTCTTCTTTGAGCTTTGTGGAGTGGAAGGTTTTGAACTTGAAAGCTCCTCTCTTGGATATAAGGCTCAAGACTTCTCGGATTTTGATTTTTGATTTTTGTCTATCCGTTTCTATTCTCTTTTCAAACGGTTGTTTTTCCCCTTTTTATAGATTTTCCTTTGATTCATTTTTGGGTGGAAATCTAGCCGTTGGAGTGTACCTGGAAGGATTTTCCATTCATAAAAAATAGCCGTTAGATGTCAGAAATCAAAAATATTACCGTTAGAGCTGATCTGGCATTTTTTAATTTTTCGTCCAGGTGGGTTGGAGTCGGCTCCAGCTTTTCAGGTGTCGGCTCCAGATCGTTTTTCCATAAATAGTAAAATCTGAGTTCGTCGTGGAGTCGGCTCCGCAAAAGTAAGTGTCGGCTCGCCGTCGTCAGGTGTCGGCTCCCGAATACTGTAGGTGTCGGCTCCAGGATGCTCAAAAAATCAACGTTCTGTCCCGCATCGGAGTCGGCTCCAGACACTGTAAGTGTCGACTCCGAAACTTAGGTGTCGGCTCCGAAACTCTAGGTGTCGGCTCCGGTTGTATCAAAAATCAGATTAAAATTGAATTGGCCATGGGGTCGGCTCCAGACTTTCTAGGTGTCGACTCCAAGCTCTGAAACTTTGAAATCTCTGATTTGTATTTGATTCAAAATTCATTTCTTAATTCCTTTAAATTGATCAAATAAATTTAAGTCCTGAAACACTTATAAAATCCATTAGTAATCAAATAAATATACTCAATTCCTTTATTAATCATCAAAATCAATAAATGGATCAACAGGTCTCGACCTCCAAAGCAGGCACCGACACCAGAGTTAGTTTCAACACTGACGCCAGAGTTGGCCTCGACCTCGAGAGTTGGCACCGATACTAGAGTTGGTCTCGACACCGATGCCAGAGTTGGCCTCGGCCTATAGAGCCGGCACCGACACTAGAGTCGGTCTCGACACCGACATCGAGACCAACACCAAAGTTGGCCTCGGCCTCCGAAGTCGGCACCGACTCCAAAGTCAGTCTCGGCACTAACGGGATCCTCAGCGAGCCCAGCCTGCAAGGCTCACCATGTTTAACAATACCTGGCCTGCCAACCATCTGCGGCCCACCGCATGTAACAAGATCTAGCCCACCAATCATTTGCAGCCACTATATTTGATAAGATCTGATCCATCAACCATCTGTGGCCACCATGCCTGACAATACTTAGTCCATCAACTAGCCACAGTAGCCTATAGCTGCCCATACCGGATAAGAAGTGATTTACCACTCCTGATATGCCACGAGGGGGGCATGCCTCATCACTGCTTGCCTCACCGCTCAGCTCCTGCCAAGTGATGGAGCCTTAAGACCAATAGTTATCCAAAGAAAAAAAAGATTAAAAAACCTTCGATCAGGTATAAAAATAATAACTCATCCTCGCTCACATAGGACACAAGAACTTCAAGTTTCCTAAAACTCTCTCTCAAGTTCACTGCTATGACCAGTTCACTTGCAACACATGGCCCAATTTTTCCTCTTTTTCTTAATGAATTGGCATACTTCGATTTTTGTGCCCTATTTATAATTGCCAGGCTAAAAATACTTAACATTGGCTTTCTAAATGAGATTATTTAACAAAATATAGATATAAAGAACACGTGATTCACATCTTCATAATTCCTTCTTTTTCTTTTATATATATATATATATATATATATATATATATATATATAACAGGACAAGGCCTAAGGCCTCAAAGAATGCCTCGGGCATCCATCATTAGCAACCAAGAAAAAGCTAAGAAAAAAAACGTTGAGCTCCACCAACTCCGCTCCTTGTTAGCTACCGTTCAATTAATCAAATAATCGATGACATGGTTTGTTAAAAAAAGTTTTAAATAAAAAAAAAATAATATAGAATGATTTGGAGTAGCCCTGATTTATTTTATCTCATTTTACTTTTTTTTTATTGATATTTTCTATTAATATTTTCTTGAGCATATGAAGGAAATCGTTGGGTTTGCACCTCCACACGATCGTGCTCGTAGTTGGAGGATCGGGTCGAGCTGGGTCATTGTACCTTAGGGACAGATCGCAAACAACCTGCACGAAGGGGTGAAAATCTGATCCTTAGGGCAGTGTCTAACACGCCTCGGTCCTGGTTTGATCCATCTTATCTTTTGGTTTTATTTTATTTGTATATATAAATTTCTATAACATATTTCTAGCAATTTTTAGAAATGGATTTTTGTAAGATCAAAAATATTTTTCCAACAGCTAAGGATCAGATCTTTCCTTCTTCTCTAGAGATTGCTAGATTTTCATTCCATTTACTCATTCTGCTTTTGCATGAGTTTGCTCAACATATAAAGTTTTTATGCCACTCTGAAATGCATGTGCATTAATGGTGCAAATGTTGCTATGCTAAATTATGATCATCCATTGGGCCCAAGATTTAAGGGGAAAAGATTATGGTTTGAATACTTATTATTTTTCTTAGGCAAAATATTAACATTGCTGCAATGCTTTAAATTATATTTCATAAGTTGATCTTTTTACCGTTGGAAGGGATTGTTGTGCTATGTTGCTTTAAAATAGTTAGTTGATATACGCCATTTTTCTTCTTCCTTACTAATTTTTGTTAAATATATGGTAAAATGAATACTCAGTTTATCTTCGCCATCGGACTGTTAAGTGCTCATGCACATACATGGACAGAAATTGGTGTAACATATCTTGGTTATTAAATAGATTGGGCAATCATGATCATGTACTTAGCTTATAATAAAAGCGACTGTCCAGCTATCTCTGCAATTTGCTATGCAATTGTTTTAGTACAAACAATCATTATTTGGTTTATCTGCTTCATTTGTAGTATCGAATTTTAATACATTTTGATATGCCTCGAGCGATATATGGTGAGCATAAAATATACTAAACTGATAAATAAGACACAACAAAAATAATAATATGACATTGTTGTCTTATTCTAAATGTTAGACGCTGTTGAGCTTCATTTGTCTTCTGACTTGTTAGAAGTTGAAGCTTGAATCTTGGTGTGTGTGCATATGGTTTGTTCAACATGTCAGAGGCTTCTTTCTATTCACCGAACATTCACATGTTTAATTATATGTATATAAATACATACGCATTTATACATGTGTGCATATAGGTACACAGACGTATGCAAATCAGGTGGGGCTTGTCACATCTTAGTGCCCAAGTACATACGTAATATGTATACTTATTCTCTCCTCAAGTTGGTTTAGTAACTAACAAAGCTAACAAATATAAAGCTGAAGTGCTAATCAGAAAGTGAATTACTTTGTTCACTGGATAAATGGACAAGGGGTGAAGTCATCAATCAGGTGGTTAACCATTCAGTATGAAAACAAAGCCTTGTTGAAAAACACACATGCTTGCACTTGTGCACATAATATATGCGTGCTTGTATATAGATATTTTTATATCATCTTATTATTTAACTTTCAAATGCAGCTACTAGCATATATATTTGCATTCTTACATAAATGCAAAAGTTTTTTGTTCCAGATAAGTGTTTTCTGGTATAGTGATCAATATTTAATATCTCCTTGTTGTGTTGAAGTTGCTAGACAAAAGTGATAGTATTGGGTAAATACTTATTGCTTACCTCCTATTGTGAATCTTTTATGTTACCAAATGGCAAAGAATGGATGAACTTGGATGCTGTGACAAGGTATGTCATTTAAATGCTCTATTTTGAGTCTCTTGAAATCTATTGCCATGAGATTTAATAAAAGTTTTTATAATTTACTCATGACTGTTGGAATATCCAACTTATTGTTTACCTTATATTTGGATATTCAATTTTAATATATCTTTGCCTGATTCTCTTATTTGAGGTCTAGTTAAAAATAAAATTATCTTTTTGGAATTTGCCGAGAAGATTTTGGCAGACTAATTAACCAAGAAGTTATCTAGGAATGGAGTCCTAGATTCATCGAGGGGGATGTGGCTTAAGCCCATTATTTGGTCGCCAGCAGTAGATACCCAACCTCTGTGATTGGAGATCCCATGAATGAGGTTCAATGTGGTAGAAACGAAGCTGATTGAGTGATCGTGTTAGAGCACAAATTTTGAAAACTTTTCATCCCATCCCTATGATGAGTGCTCTTATAAAGTGACAAAGTAAATTTGTGTAAGATTGAGTCATACTCTTAATGGATCCAAGGTAGGTTATCTGCAGGGTATGTCACAAATACCCTTGGAGGATTCATCTATATGAGAATCGTCATATTAGGCCGTGACTAAAGGTTTGGGCTAACCTTAAAGAATTCTCATGAAAAATCAAGGTACTAAGCGCAAGGCCTTTAATATGCGCTAACTGCTTAAACCCAATTGATCCATACTGTGTGTATGATTAGTAGAAGTTTGAGTCAAAGGACCTAGTTCAAGGTCTAATCCACTATGGTTCCTTCATATGTATACAATCAACACTAAGTGAAGTTCAAGTCTATTGGACACCTCACCTATTACGCAGTATAAGATGCCCTAAAATTTTTGTTATATTTATTTTATTTTTTTTTATTTTAAACTTTTGTGGGAGATTGTTAGAAAAAAGTTTTAAATAAAAAAAAATCAATATAGAATGATTTGGAGTAGCCCTGATTTGTTTTATCTCATTTTACTTCTTTTTTCTATTGATATTTTCTATTGATTTTCTTGGGCATACGAAGGAAATCGTTAGGTTTGCACCTCCACACGATCGTGCTCATAGTAGGAGGATCGGGTCGAGCCAGGTCGTTATACCTTGGGGACAGATCGCCAACAACCTGCACGAAAGGGCGAAAATCTGATCCTTAGGGCAGTGTCTAACACGCCTCGGTCCTGGTTTGATCCATCTTATCTTTTAGTTTTATTTTATTTGTATATAAATTTCTATAACATATTTCTAGCAATTTTTTAGAAATGGATTTTGTAAGATCAAAAATATTTTTCCAACATGGTTGGCCTCCTTTTAAAATATGAACACAAATAAACTATATTGGATAGAAGATATAAATCGATGAATACATTTTAGAAAAGGATGATGACAATGGAACTGACTTTGAATCTGAAAGATCACCATGGATGAGTCATCTTATAAGATTAAATAATTTAGAACTTTGGTGCTTTAGAATTGCTTCTCTCAACTCTAGGCAAAAGGCACAAAATTGATACAAAAAAAAATGGCATAATATCAAGAATACGCCTAAGATCATCTCTAATGGCTATACTCACTTCAACTGAATCCAGATTAATTGAGCCATCAAAGTTAATTTTAAAAAATTTTAGTTACGAGGGCAACCAAGAAATAAGTTTGAAAAAAGCTATAGAACTCTATGGAGGGGAATTGCAGATTAGAGAAGGACAGGAATCACATATCCGAGGATTACTAACCATTGACGATTTCACAAATAAAGAAATTCAGCTGATTATTCTATATCTTTGTAAAACATCCAATTTAGCATAAATGACTCATCTTCAAATAAAGCCCAACACATAAATTAATCTTATTTAATCCTTCTGCGATCTTTCATTCTGAATTTTATAGAGAAGAAATTTTTATACTTAATGGGCATTCTAGGTACGGGAAAAACCACATCATTGGAAACGTCTTTCGGTAGCTGGTCTCGCGCAAATTTTCCCAGAAACTTCGAGCGAGGAGGATCCATAGATGTTGGGAGGCCGTAAACGAATACAACTGTTTAACAGATTAGAAGACGCAACGTGAATCCAGGTGAGAAGACAAGATCTTACTCACATACGCAAAGAAAATAAGGTCGTTTCATTCCAGATTAACAACGTCCTCCTCAAACTAACAGCCATATTATCCATAACAATTAACGATCGAAGGCAGCGACTCATCAATTCCTCCTCAAAGCTTTCCGATGAACTCTGCCAGTCCTTTACCGGAGCTCCCGTCCACTGCCGCAGCCTTCACGGCCTCCTCCCCCAGCCTCGCCGCCGACGCCCGCAAGCCGTCGTCCTCCATGAGCTCCCTCACGCGCTCGCCGATCTCCTCCGCCGTCACCACCTTCTCCTCGCCCTCCCAGCTCCACTCTTCCACCCAGATACCAAGCCCGCCCCTTGAGATAACGCCTGCGTTCACCCTCTGATCCCCGATCCTCGGCCACGCCAAGATCGGCACCCCGTACAGCGCCGCCTCCGTCACCGAGTTCCACCCGCAATGGCTCACAAACCCACCGACGGCCCTGTGCCTCAGAATCTCCTCTTGCTCTACCCACCCCTTCACCACCAACCCCCTCTCTTTCACTCTTTCCAGATACTCCTCTCCTAACAACTCGTCCAACTCCGCCTCTTCCTCTCTGTCCACCACCTTGCTCTTCACCACCCACAAGAAGCTACATCCGCTCTTCTCCAACCCAATGCCCAACTCCTTCATCTGGTCCACCGACATGGCGGTCCGGCTCCCGAAGCTAACATAGACCACCGACCGTGCCGGCTGGGCGTCGAGCCAGGGGAGCGGCGAGCCTCCCTCGCAGCTCACGGGCTTCAGCGGTCCGATCGCGATCACCGGGGGAAGCCCGGTCACCACCTTCCCTCCATTCAGCGCGTCCAGCGCCTCCTGCTCCAAGGCATGGAATGTATTGATCATGATGCCGTCGGCCTTTTGAAGAATTTGACAGTTTTCGACGAACTGGGTGGTGAAGAGATGGTTCGGGTTGTGGAGTGGCAACGGCAGAGAGGCCTTGGGCACCGTCCACAGCCCCGGGACATCGACGTCGCCGACGCCAGCGGTGGTTTTGGTGGCGATGTGCGATGGAAAGAAAGCACCGAGGGAAAGCATCGCAGCCGAGGCGGTGAAGAGAACGTAGCACGGAAGGCCGACGCCAGCGACGACGGGGAGGAAGCGGGAAACCAAAGAAATGTCGACGACGAGGGCGGAGACCGGGGGTGAGGCGGCGGCGAGGAGATCTGGGAGGAGATGGGCTGAGCGGCGGATCGCCTCGAAGCGGAGGAAGAAGGGGTCGGTGGAGTTGAAGGCGGATGGGTCGAAGTCGTCAAGTTGGAAGTCGAGGGTTCGGAGGCGGGGTAGGCGGCGAGGAGGGCGGCGACGTGGTGGGACTCGGCGGAGGAGACGGTGGGGTGGATGGTGACGAAGGAGACGTCGCAGCCGCTGTTGGAGAGGGCGACGGCGAGGCGGCAGAAGGGGGTGAGGTGGCCCATGCCGGCGCTGGGGAGGAGGGCGATGTGGGGGGCTTTCCGGCCGGGATCGCCGGAGCCGTAGGGCGGTATTTCCAGCGGAGGCATGGTGGAGGCGAGTGGGAGAGGCTGGTTTGGGTTTTTGAGCGTCAAGGGAAGGGAAGGTGTGGCAGGGAAAGTGGGTGCTCGACTGTGAGAGTTAGCTGCGAGATTTTATGACAGGGTGCCTTTACGAGTTCGGACAAGCTAAGCACTCCCTGCCATGTGATTCTGAAGCAGTGCCAGAACCAGTGCCTTCTAAGGAAGGCTCATTGTCTGAATCCAGGAGCAAATTGAGTTTAAGTACCAAAGTGGCCACTAACCCCTTTAGCCTTTGTGGATCGGATCGATGGGCTGAAGTGCCCAAGATCCGGGAGGATGCTAATCCTGGTTCCACCAAACGGGCTCGGCCAACGGAATTTATTCCACAGAAGGTTATTCCCAAAGCAGTCAAAGCTAAGGGTAAATGCCGTGCGAGTCCTTCCCAGAAGGTGGTATGTGGCTCTAATCAGCCACCCCGGGACAGTGGTGATCATGATGCTGCTGTCTCTATCTTGAAACAGGCGATTCAGCCTTCTTCTCATGGGCCAGGGGATATGGAGCTGTCTCAGCAGCTAGATTCATCTGATCCGGGTATATTGTCATTGCCATCAGGCTCTGCTCAAGGAGTTGTGGCAGTGTTGCCCTCCGAAGGAGGTCATACTGATATGGATATGATGGGGTCCCAAGAAGGGGGACAAGACAAACCCCAATCTGACCAATGAAAATTCTTATATGGAATGTCCGAGGAGCCTCGAAACCCTCATTTCACTCCTCATTTACTCGGCTCCTGCAGCTACACCATTTTGATATTGCTATTCTTCTGGAAACTCGCCTGTCGGGACCTAGTCTTCTTCGTTTCCGACGCCGAGTTTCTCGGTCTTGGGGTTCCTATGCTGTGAATTCCAATGGTCTTTCTGGGGGTATTCTGGCTCTATGGCGGACCCCATCCATTCGTGTTGATGCTTTCCACTATTGTCGTCAGCAGGTCGCCTTGGTTGTTTCCGAAGGGACTGATTCTCCTTGGCTGCTGCTGGGTGCTTACGCTAGCACGGACTATCGGGAGCGACGCTGCCTATGGGCTGAGATTAATACACTCCTCGATCAGGGCTTTCCTACTCTTATTGCTGGTGACTTTAATTGTATCGTGAACGCTTCGGAAAAGCGCGGCGGTCGCCGATTTGTAGATACTCCGAACTCTAGTGAGTTTCGCTCTTTCATCTCCTCTGCAGGTCTTTTGGATCTGGGATTCTCGGGGCCGCAGTTCACTTGGTGCAACAACCGTCAAGGCTCTGCCCGAGTGTGGGAGCGTCTGGATAGGGCTATGGCTTCCTCTGGATGGCTTCAACATTTTCCTCGTGCTACCACCACTCATCTTCCGCGGATTGCTTCAGACCATTGCCCTTTACTTATATCTACTGAGCCGTCCGTTATCTGTCGGGGACCGTTTCGGTTTGAGCAGCTTTGGACTTGCTATCCTTCTGCTCGAACTCTGATTCATTAGGTCTGGCGTATGGCGGTCAGAGGGAGCTCTACCTATCGGTTATCACGACGTCTGGATCTTGCGAAGCGACGTCTCAGAAGATGGCATGGTAGGGAGGTGGGGGACCTGCAGCAGCGGGTGCAGTCTGTTGAAGCTGATATCTCTTATCTTCAGTCCAAGGAGGATCGGGATGGCGGTCTCTCTTCCATTGATCTTCTGTCTCTCAGGCAGAGTTTGACCTTGCATCATAGGTTACTTGGTCAGCAGGAGATTTTTGGCGCCAGCGATCTCGGATCCAGTGGCTTCAGGAGGGTGACCGAAATACTAGATTCTTTCACCAGCTACTTTGGTTCGTCGTGCAGCCAACCGGATTCGTCGTATTAGCGATGAGGACGGACATATCGTTGAGGATGATGATGCTGTTCGGGAGCATATATCTCAATTTTTTCAGACCCGATGGTCGGAGCAGGTCGACGGAGGATCTCCTTGCTCTCCTGTATTGCAGTCTGCTAAGGTTACTGATGCTGATAACGGTAATCTTACGATGGATGTGTCTGCGGAGGAGATTCGATCAGCGGTTTGGGCTTTGGGGCCTGATAAGGCTCCAGGACCAGATGGCTTTCCGCCTTTTTCTTTCGGTACTATTGGGATATTGTTGGGCAGGATGTTGTTTCAGCTATCCAGTCTGTGTTCTCTTCGAGATCCATTCCTCGGGACTGGCAACGAACATACATTTCCCTTATCCCTAAGCGTTCGGATGCTCTGCTCCCCCAGCACTATCGACCCATCAGCCTGTGCACGACCTTATACAAAGTTTGTGCCCGTATTTTGGTCACTCGGATGCAGGGTATTATACCGCGGTTGATCTCTCCTGAGCAAGGGGCTTTCATCCGGGGTCGCAGTATTACTGATAATGCCCTTATTGCTCAGGAATTCATGTTTGATCTTCAGCGGGCGGTGGGCAGACACAGATTAATGGCTGTGAAGCTGGATATGGAAAGAGCTTATGATCGGATCAGCTGGACATTTCTCAGACAGACGCTTCAGGACTTTGGCTTTGCTGATCTCTTCATTCAGTGGATTATGGCTTGTGTTCAGTGGCCTACCTTCTCTATCCTGATCAACGGTAGCCCGACCGGCTTCTTTCCCTCTGCTATGGGTCTTCGACAAGGATGCCCCCTCTCGC
The DNA here is from genome assembly GCA_900491605.1 of Calamus simplicifolius. Taxonomy (NCBI): domain Eukaryota; kingdom Viridiplantae; phylum Streptophyta; class Magnoliopsida; order Arecales; family Arecaceae; genus Calamus; species Calamus simplicifolius. The sequence continues at coordinate 75,516 of UESW01002208.1, read as the reverse complement.
CCTTTTTGTTTATCCTATGTGCTGATGATCTCTCCCGCAGTTTTCTCAAGCTGTTGGCGAGCGTCAGTTGCAGCCGTACATGCCTGGGCCCGATGGTCCCCCTCTCTCACACCTGCTTTTTGCGGATGACTGCATCCTGCTTAGCCCTGCTACTGTTCAGAATGCGACGGCCTGCTCAGCTATTCTGCAGTCCTATTGTCAGGCTTCTGGCCAGCTTATTAATGTGCAGAAATCTACCCTTTGTTTTAGCCCGTCTACGCCTCACTGCCATCGTGTTGCCATCTCCCAGTTATTTGGGATTTCGACGACTTCTGACCATTTGACTTATCTTGGGATCCCTATTACTGGGCGGAGTCCTCGTCAGCATGACTTTCAGATCCTCGAGCGCCGGATTACTGATAGATTGGATAGATGGCAGGTTTCTGGCCTTTCCATGATGGGTCGTGTTACTCTACTCCGATCTATTCTTACCTCACTCCCTTTATACACATTGTCCAATGCTCTGATTCCCATCTCTTGCCTTCGTCGGATAGAGCGTCGGTTTCGTGCTTTCTTATGGGGATCGACGCAGGGAGGTCACGGCCTTCATCTTCTGTCTTGGGAGATGGTTTGTTTGCCTATTCGTGAGGGCGGATTGGGGATTCAGTCTTTGGTGACCCGCAGACAGGTCCTTATTGCTCGGCATGCCACCAGATTTCTCCTGGAACCTCATTGCTTTTGGAGCTCTGTTATGCGTGGCAGATATGGAGGATGGACTTCAGAGACGGTCTCCAGTATCCCACGTGGTTGTTCCTTCATGTGGAGAGCTATTTGTCAGGTTGCCCCCACTATTATGTCTGACATTCATTGTATGGTTGGGGATGGGAGATCTATAAATGTTACTCATGACTCCTGGATAGCGGACCTTCCATTTTCGCGGTGGCCGACCTTCCTGAGCTCTGAGGTTGGACCTTTGATGTCTGTTTCTGCTCTGATTAGTCAGCATACTAAAGCTTGGCATGTTCCCACGGTGTCACGTTTTTTTGGAGGCGAGCTCGTGCAACGGATCCTTGCTACCCCGCTCGTCTCCTCTGCTGCTTCTGATACCAGACTCTGGCGTGGCTCCTGCCTTCCTCGTGCTTCTACTAGAGATCTGATTGATCGCATCTGCCCTCGGTCTGCGGGCCTCGATGATGTGGTTTGGATCTGGCGCTTGCCCTGTCACCCCAGGATCCAGCTTTTCTTATGGAAATTAAGGTGGGATCGCCTTCCTACCTGTTCCCTTTTGGCTGGGCGTGGCCTCAACATTAGCCCGCTCTGCCCGATATGTGGGCTCCAGGAGGAGACGGTTGAGCATGCTTTATTTACCTGTTCCTATGTCTCCCAGATTTGGTTGCATCCTCCATACAGTCCTTGGACGACGGAGGAGGGTCCCGGCCGACGGATTCTATTGCATGATATTCACACAGCAGTCCAGAGCGGCCGATGCTTTCAGGGTGTGTATCTCGCTTATCTGGCTCATCAGATATGGCTGACTCGTAATCAGTTCGTCTTTGCTGAGCGTACGGCCTCGACACAGACTATTATCCGCACTGCCAGTTTCCTTGCTACGGAATATCTCGGCTCTGTTGTGGATAGTCACTCTGACAGACTGGGCATCTGGGACTCCCCTGCTGCTTCGGCAGCGCATCGTTCTACGGTCTTCATTGCTTGGGAGCCCCCACCACCTGGTTATGTCAAAGTGAATTTTGATGGTTCTGTAACGGGTCGCATTGCTGGATCTGGATTTACTATCAGGGGGCCTGAGGGTGAGCTGCTAGCTGCTGGCGGGCACGGTTCTCTTGATATTTCAGTTCCCATGGCAGAGTTGCAGGCTGCGTGGGCTGGTATAATCTACGCTGTTCGCGTTTTGCGTTCGCGCTGGGTGGTTATTGAGGGAGATTCTATTACGGTGATTTGGTGGATTCGGCAGGCTCCTGATCCTTGTCCCTCCTTCAACCATCTGATAAGTGATATATGGGATATGCTTCAGTACTGCTATGATCCTCTGATTCGACATGTCTACAGGGAAGCTAACGCTGCAGCTGATTGGGTTGCCTCGGCTGCAGCTCGCCATTCTGGTCAGTGGGAATGGCACCCTGGTGACCCTTATCCGGTTATTCTGGAGCAAATTTTGTATTCCGATATTTCGGGGTTGACTCATCCCAGAGTGATGTGATCGCCCGCTTGTAACAAAAAAAAAAAAAAAAAGCTAACGACCCCCTAAAATCTATATTTATTATCAAGTTAAATTATAAAATTAATTTTTAATTATTCATCCAATATTTTACGTGTCGTTCTTCTCGCCGTCTAAGTTAGCGATGAGAAAACGAGAGACAAAGAGAGGGGAAGAGAAAGAGGTTTCTTCTTCGTTCCTTTTCGTTCTTTTTCTGCCTTTCATTTTTCTTGCTATTGATGCGAACACGTTCAACACTACGTAGACGAGTTACATATATTATTTCTTTATTTTATTCGCAAGGATTAAATAAAAATAAAAAATAAATTTTATAATTTTTTAAAAGTTAAAATTAAAATAATAAGTTTTATTATTTTAAAAATAAAAAATATAATTTTATTTTATTATTATTATTATTATTATTAAAATAATTTATTATTATTATTATTATTATTATTATTATTATTTTGTTGAGTCGCTGCGATGCGATTTGATGAAAATTTTTGATGATTTAATGAAAGAAAAAGAATTGTTATACCGCTTTTTTTTTTTTTTTTTTACAATCACACCATTTTAGTGCAACTCAAATCTAAACGATCAGAATATAAAATTTAAGTAAAGATAATAGAATAAGAGATCAGCATGCTATTTTCATGCTATACCACTTTTTGATACAGTAAATGTGCATGTTACCATTCGTGCCAACCGTTTAAGGTCCAATGGCTCTTGATATGCACGGCATGTATGATATAGTATGGATGCACATACCGCTATTTAGTGCAGCAAAAACTTTTTCTTGGTGGAACCATAAATGATGGATGATGACCTACGACCTCAGCACCGTGTCACCTTCGTATCCTTCTCTGTCACCATTTTTTTTTTTTTTTTTTACAAACGACCGATCATGCTAATCTAGCGCGAGTCAGCTCAGATAGATCAGAATACAAAATTTACTGTAAAGAAGTAGGACAAGGGTCACCCGACATCAATATCCATGAACTAAAAAGCAGAGCCACTGAAGCAGCAATCCAGTTCACTGCTGAGTTAACTTCGCAATATATGACTCTGTCACCATTTGATGCTTACAGTGACGCTGAGATCATGCTCGAAAAAACAAAGAAAGAAAGGAATCAGAGAATCCATTGGTAGTATGCTGTACGTAAGATCCATTCATGTCAGATTTGCTCGACAGACTCCAATATCTGGACTCGAGACCCTCTCCATTTGGCGCGGGAGGCAAATCTTAAAAAATATAACCATGAATCCATGATGTGGAATTAAAGAAGATGAAAATTTAGGCTGTTTCTGATTTTTGAAGAAAATTTTTTATTTTTATTTTTATTTGCTAAAAATGATTTTATTTTTTATCTTTTGTTCTTTAAAAATACGTTGACAACTGAAAATAAATTTTTTATTTTTATTTTTATTATAAAAAATATTTTCTTAAAGAGTAAGTAAAAAAAGTATCATCAATTTTTATGAAATTATATAGTATATATATATAATATAACATAATATATAATAATATAATATATAAATTATAATATTATATAAGGTGGAGTTGGATATATTCAAATATAGTCTAATTTAGAATTCAATCACCTTCCACATGGATCACAAAGCCATACCACTCTTTTCGTATTTTCTTTCTTTGAGATTCGTATGTATTTAAAGATGAAGAGATGATCGAACTTAGACTTGGCTACATTCAAATGCAGCTAACTCTACCTTATATTATATAATATAATTAATAATAATTATAAATTAATAATATATCATTAGTTTTCCAAAAAATTATCTTAGGGTTAAAAATAATTACTTTAAAAATAAAACAAAAGTAGAAATGATGTAATCAAATTTTGTTTTGTCAATAGATTTTATATTTATATTTTTATAAATAAAAAAGAAATAAAGCAATACCAAACGAATCTTTTATTTTTATTTTTTAGATAGAAAATAGTGAAAACATCTTTAGACTATTTTTATATTTTGAGGTTTGTTTTCCATAAAACTATTTTTATTTTCATTCATCAAATGTGTTTTCATAAGTATTTTCTATTTTATATAAAATAAAAACAAAAACTAGTGCTATTCTTAAAAATCAAACATACTCTTATTTTTATAATTTTTGTCTTCTTTTAAGGATGTTTAGTAAAAAGGTTAGTTTTTTTTTTTCAGATAACTTCGTGTTATTTATCCCTAAAATTGTTAACCTAGAGGGGATAGGTTAACAAAATTAAAGACAAAAATTTATTCAAATATAAAAAGGACTAAAATATTAAATAATTTTGCCACTTGTTTCTATCTCATTTCTTTTACTTTAATAACATTAACAAAATATTAAGGATGTTTTTATTTCTTTAGAATTACATTTATTTAACAAAATATTAAGGATATTCTGCCATGTTAAAATTATATTTGTAATATTTCATCTTCCAATCGCAGAGACAACCAAATAAGAAATTTCTATTAAAATTTGTAAAAATATATTCCTTCGGTAACTTTTCACTTTTATTTATTTAACTCTATCCTTATGCTTCTCAAAAATGTTACTATGAACTCCTACTTTAGCCTAATGATACGAAGGTTAGTTATCTTCTTGATATAGTTTTAATATGATGTTTGGTTCATCGTAATATAATATTATTAAAAATTTTATATTTAATAATCTTATATTTAACAATCAAATTATCAAAAGTATAAAATTACCATGTATGGTTTACCTTAGTAATGTTAATTCAAATTCCTAGTAATGTAAAATTTAATATATAATATATTATATTAAATTCTATTTATGTTTTACTATAAATTATTTTTATTTTTTAAGTGGTTTTCATTTTTTAGCCAGGATGGAGGGTTTATAGCTAAAAAGTAAGAATTCTTTGTAATTTTTTAAAAATATTTTATATTTAAATATTATAAATATTTATTATATATTAAATATAATATTATTTAATATTTAAATAATATTCATGATATAAACAATGTTAACTATATATTATAAAGTATTTAAATATAATAATTTAATATGCAAGAAAGTCATAAATATTAATAATTTTAAAATTAATATTTATATTATATAAATATATAAAGCATTTAAAATAATAAAGTTATATTATTTTAAATTTAATATTAATATAATATATTATATAAATATATAAAATATAATATTTAAATATTACTATATGTCGACCCAATTATTGATTTTGATGAATAACAAAAATCACATAAGTATATTTCTTATGTTACTAATGATTTTGATTAAGTATTTTAGGAATTTAAAATATTTAATTAATCAAAATCTAAGGAAAATTAAGTTTGAATCCATGTCTTGTGTCAAGTGTCAAGTTTTAGTAATTAGAGTCGACTCCGAAGCGTATCGAAACAGTTTGGCACTTTTGGCATGGATTAGAGCCGACTCATGCAGGGATTAGAGCCGACTCTAATCGAAAGACAGAGAATCTCATTTCTGCATCCAATTAGAGCCGACTCATACAGAGAATTAGAGCTGACTCTAATGGTTATACATAAAGTAATTTTTCGGGGCTTTATTAGAGCTGACTCCTGTATTCTCTAGAGTCGACTCCCTCACGAGAAGTGTTGATCCCTCGAAAAGCAAGAACCGACTCCGTGATGAGCAAAAGTTTTCATTTTGAACATTCCGAGTTAAAGCCGACTCCATATCTTATTAGACCCGACTCTAATATGTTGGATTTCAGAAGTGTTAGAAACGACTCTAGAGCTTGTCTTTTCTTCAACAAATCTTAACGGCTCTTTCTTCTTTTGTGCTAAACACCTCCTCAAATACTTTTAACTGCTAGTTTTCTTCTAAAAGTGGATTTAGAGGAGATTATAAAAGAAGAATCATCCGACCATTTTGAGACGATGAAAAAAAGAGAAAATAGAAGTGAAAAATTATAAAGACAAAGTTCAAATCCGAAATCCTTTGTTCGAAACTAAGTTTAGAAAAATCCAAAGCATTCGAAAGTTCATCTTGAAGGATTTCTATTAAATCAAAAGGAGAAAAAGAGAGCCCTAGTTCTGCATCTACCTCAATGATTCTTCAAAAGCTTCAAGCCCAACTTGAGAAAGATCATCCTAGAGAAAAAGAAGAAAAGAAGAATTACCCAACTTCAGAAATCTTCTAAATCAGGCTCTTCTATTTCTATCTTGATTATATTATCTTATTTGCTCATTTAAGGAGCTTTATTGTTGTTGTAACTATTTCATTATTACTCTTATTGATTGATTCAATCAGGGGATTGAATCAAGTGAGGCAGGTTAGCCTTGTTCAAGCTAGAAAGCTTGGGATAGATTTTGTGCTGGTGAACCTGTGAAAATCGGCTGGGTTCATTGTGATCTTGTTATAAAATAACAAGTTTGCTTTGTGAGCTCGTAAATAACTCGGTATAATCAGGGTGATTATAGTGTGGGCCCAAGAATTGCTTGGGAGTGGATGTAGGTATAGGTAACATCGAATCACTATAAATCTCTTGTGTTTATCGTGCTTGTCTCTCTTGCTCTTTGCTTTATCTTTATACATTGCTTTGCATTCTTAGTACCACATTCATAGCATATATCCTTGTGCACTATCACTTTATGAGATTATTTTTACGTGCCAAAATTTTTAAGAACCTAATTCACCCCCTCTTGGGTTGCCATCTGGGCCAACACTATATATCTATTATATGTATACTTTGATTAAATATTATTAAATATTTACTTAAAATTAAGATTACTAGATATTGGTAGTGATCTCATATACTTATCTTTTTAAATGGAAATCAAATTATTATGATTTGTAGTAATCTCTGATTACTAAAAATCAAATATTATCATTCAGATTATCGTATATGATTACTAAATATAATAATTTGCTTAATAATTAAAAATTATTAAAATAATTATCATCTATCGAACACTTCCAAAAAATATCACCTGAGTCATCTTTTTGTGCAAAATATTCTTTTTTTTTTGTTACAAATGGGCGATCACATCAGTCTAGCGTGAGTCAAGCCCGACATATCAGAGTACAAAATTTGAGATAAAACCAAAGGACAAGCATCACCCAATCTCCAGGACCAGAAATCGAATGATGGGCAACCCGGGCAGCTACCCAATCAGCCGCTGAGTTAGCTTCCCGGTAGATATGTCTCACCTGGACTCTAGTAGCCTGATGGAGCAAAGATCTGATGTCACATAACACCGGGTTAGTAGGCTCAGGGTCACCGATATCCTGCCGTAGCCAACGCACCACAGTGAAGGAGTTCCCTTCAATAATAAGATGGCGGCTGCCCAGACTGCGGATAGCATAAGATATGCCAGCCCACGCTGCATATAACTCAGCTAGTGGTACTGACAGGTCAAGAGAGCCAAAACCACCAGCCGCAATCATCAATCCATCCGAGTCACGGATCATGAAAGCCGATCCAGCCAACCGACTTTGAACACTATCATCAAAGTTGATCTTGACAGATCCTAGTGGGGGAGGTTCTTAAGAAACGAAGACCGTGCGTCCAGCAAAGAGCTGGGCCTAGAATTATTAGGATTATTAATCCATTGTATTACTGAAATTAAGTACTCTTGAATCAGGACCTGATTAGCCTTAAGATAAGACAGCAACGCAAAAACCTTATTAGGTGCTCTATTACTCTGGTGTAATTTTGGACTAAAGCGGAATTGTCTCCAATCTCCTTCTTAGAAACAAAAAAAATTAATTGAGATGGTCCTAAATACTTGAGAGAGTAGGAGTGAGACGGTAAGCGTTCTTATGGTCATGCCTAATTTTTTATTAAAGTAAAATCGATAAAAACTTAGTAAATTTTAATTACAATTTTAAAGGAAGAAAGGAATAATTTGTTCTGCATTCCGGCCTTTTTTTGTTTGGCAAATTTCTTTTTGTTTTGCTTCCCAACAAAAAAAGCTTAGAAAAATAAAACTCGCCTCTTGAGTTAAACGGCCATCGTTGTCATGAGAGAAAAATAGCCATTTTTTTTTTGCTCAAGTCTTAATGTTAAATATAAAAAATCGTTTCTTACGATATTGGTAAGCTTTGTTGTCTATCAATGACAAATCTTTGCCCATAAAGAGGAAGCGATTTATCTCATAATATAACCATTTTTTCTATTAAAAGTTGCTTCCCAAGATATATATATATTTGATGATGAGAGGCGTAGATGGAGAAGGAAGAGAAGTTAAGTTAAAATTTCTTTCCTTTCTCCTTTGTACTCATGATCAAAGAACCAGCACTTTTGTTATTAATTTTTATTTGATCCAAAATCATTTGTTATCGCCAAGACATTTGATCGCCTTCTTCGGTTAACCAAGGATCTTTCGATAGGCTTCGCTTGATCGAAAACCTGCAAAAAGTCTTTGGACCAAGGATTCCGACGAGGACACTCCGATATTCAAGTCACTGCCATTAGCTTGAAAAAAAGCTTGAGGGTCTTAGAGAAAGATGCTCCATGCGAGCATGTATATATCTCTTACCTGGTCGAACGTCCCTCTTATCCATTTATGAAAGTTTATGAAGCTCGCGGCTTAACTGAATGTCAGAGCATAGCTCGCGGCGTAACTAAATGCTAAAGTGTGCGTTATAGAGCTAGGGTGGCTATAACTGAATTGGCAGGATTTGCTTCATGTATGACATAGCAGCAATGGTAGGATTTGCGAGGTCTGGGTGGCAGCTACGGAATTGGTGGCATTTGCCTTCCATGCTCATAGCGAAGGAAATATCTTCGTTGAAGTTTAGGATCGTAGAAGAATTGTGCAAGCTATTGTGGACGAAAAAGATCGTACATGTTGGCTCCACAACGAAAAGCGATTTATCTCATAATATATATATTTGTTCCCATGTTTTTCCATACCAATATTTATTTAAGCACCCCAATTTTTGATTTTTATTTGTTACAAAGAACATTTTACCAGTAATAGCCTGCTAGCTTAGTATTAGATTTTTTAATTATATCATAGATTTTTTTAATTTCTTTTTTGAGTAGAAGTAAAATGTAGATTTTATTACTTCCTTTTTATTCTTAACCAATTTATAGGTAATATTTTCGTTAACTTAGTTTTCGAAGACGTGGAGAAAACTTATATTCCTTTTTAACTTAATTTAAAATTTCAAGAAAAAGATTTCTTATCACCAAATCAATTTTTAAAATTTATTTATTTATAGCATGCATTACACATATCTAGTAATTAACAAGGATTGATTAATAGACTAGATTTTATAGATAAAATTATTAATTATCAATAAAAACCAATCTTAATTGCATAGAGATTAATGCTGAAAATAGTATTTACACAAAAGTTGTGACATCTCTTGTTTTAATTCATTTTTTTAAAAAAATAATAATAAACCTTTTGATTCTTAAACCTTAAAGATTTTATTAAAAAGAATTCTATGAAAGACAACACCAAATGGGACCCTGATTAGTCTCAGCAAGCCCGAGTCTGGATAGATGGATCACGAGTAAGGTTTAAGTTAGACTCAAAAATAATTTTTATTTGAAACATAAATTACTCCAATATTTATTTATAAATAAAATAAATTATACAATAAAATTTATTTAGAAATAAATGTTCATATTTAGATCATTGTACATAAAATTAGATTTAAAATGAATTCTTATATCTAAAATAAATACAAATTGAATTCAATGTTTCATTCTTCTAAATTGCTCCTGTTTAATAGTTAGTTGAAACGATGACTTCGAAATGCTACATTAATTATATTTTCAAACTATATTTAATTACAATTTAATATAATTATATAAAATTATAATTCATAATCATAATATATTAAATTATGATTATATTTGATTAACACAATTAAATATAATTATGATTATAATATAAATAATTATGATAATTATTTAAGTTATTATTAGAATAATAATTGTAACATAATAATAATAATAAATTATTAATACATATATTCTCTCTCTACACCCCCTAAATTTTTAAAAATTCTAAACTACCCTCAACCCATCCGTTTTCCTCTCCACATTCCAATCCCAATTTTTTTTTTTCAAAGCCCTCTCCCCTCACCAGTCTCCTTTCCCTTTCCCTTCCCTTTCCCCTTCCTCTCTGGCGATGAGTGATAGTGGCGTTCGGCTCCATTTCCTCTCCGACGATGAGTGATAGTGGTAGCAGCGACTAGTAGAAAGCGACGGCTAACAGCGATGGTAGTAGCGACTGTTGAAAATTATAGTATAATATATTCCAATATCCAAAAGTTTCCTTTCCTCCAAAACCAATATCCAAAAGTTTCCCTCCAAAAGCTTACCCTTCTTTTGTCATGAAACCACTCTTTTAGTCCCACATAGAAGACATAACAAAACTTACTCTTACTTATATGTGTGTTACTCTCTTATTTGGTTGAATTGTTGTGAGAAAGCTTACGCACGAGCGAGCCGGGCCAAGCCAAATACAAATCGGTGGAGCTGATTTCAGAAACCAGTTAATTGGGCGCGTCGCGTGTGATCATCGCAGTGGGGTGTAAATCCCGTTCGTTGGATGCACGCGTGATAAGCTAGATTTTTGTCCTTTTTTATTTTTATTTTTATTTCATCATTTGATCGATTGACCTCTGATGAGTCATTTGACTACGCTAACCAACCCGCGACCTTTGGAATCCAACGGGAATTGGATTCATTCGTTGCTTTCAACTGGTGTTTGCTTCTTTATAAATATTTGAAACAATGCCGGTGATTATTCATTCATTTTTCAAATTCATTTGACTTCATCCTTATCCCTTATCCAGAGAAGTCCAGAGATTCATTTCTTTGGTTCTTTCTTATCCAGAAAGAAGGAACTCATTCGGTTGTTCACGCTTGTTAGAAGACTCGCTGCTGTTGTATTCTGGAGAGTAGTCGTGCTCTGATCTGCACTGAGATATTATATCCGAGAGACGCGAATATACTCTTAAGGATTGTGCCCTTCACGCCATAGCAATTTCTCAAATAGATAAGATCTTTTCAAATACTATCTTTCCTCAAACTTATCCAACATCGACTAGCAGCAAGCAGCAGCTAGCAGCGAGTAGCGACGGGGTATGATCCCCCATTCCTTAGCGATGAGAAATCCGGCACGAACCAGACTATTCAGCTTAACCAGGCCGAACATTCATGCCGAACACTCCATGAACGTTCGGCCTGTCCTAGCAACAACATAATCAAAAAAAAAAAAAAAAAAAAACAACAACATTACCGTATCGCTGTTTCGGCAATGTCTCCGAGATCACCGTGGTCTTGCTCCAACTTCCCTTTGGTTCACGATCCATCCAGAACAATCGCGAGATACATCCAGAAGAAAGAAAGGAGGAACACGGCTAATGGTCTTGAAATAAGTATGGAGTTCAGAAGAGAAATTAATAGGGAGACGTTAATGACTTAATGCCATCCCCACGGTTTTGTGGCATCTATGGATTGGTGCCACACTGCATTGCACTGCACAGAAGCTGAGAGAGAGGGAACGTTCTGTTCTTCTGTCGTCGTTCTTTCTCGAACAAGCATGAGCCATGCTCAAAAAGCGATTGGGATCCCCAGAAAACCATCATGACATTTGGAGACAAACTTTTGTACGTTATTAGCTTTGTCTTCTGTTTGGCAGCGGAAATCGTTGAAAGAACAAATGAAAAAGGCTTGATTTTCTCATCATCCGAATCGCGATTTTGGAACAGAAGAGGGCATTAATAGCAGATAAAGCGATGAGATCACACGATGAGTTTTCCTGCTATTGGATGAGGAGCATGATACACGTACAGAGGAGTTAGCATACACGTACAGAGAAAGCTTCTGTTGAGCCCTGTATGGTAGACTAGAAGGTTTTCTTTGATCCATCAAGATCGAACAGTGATGATTTATTTGGCTATGATAGATCGAACATAGCAGAATTCAAAAAAAAATTTCAAAATATGTTAAAAAAACTTACTTTTTGTGTTCATTGAATCTTCCTAAATCGTTAGTTGCTTGTCTATTATTGAAATAAAGGTTCAAATCCCTTCAAATAAGAGATTTAGATGTTGATTAATGGATTGAAGGTGGGATAGGAGAGGGTATTAGCTGAAACGGTAAGGAAGGAAAATGAAAGAGGGGGGGTTTGTTGAGGGGGGAGTGTCGAGAAAAAATCCTGAGGGTATAATAATTATCATGCAATAAAGCAAATTGGGTTTTTTTTTTTTTTTTAAGTGTGGGCATGGAGAGTAACTTTTGGGAGAGGAGCTTTTAAATACACCCCAAAAACTACTCTCTACACCTACACTTATAAAAAAATAAATACCCAGTTTACTCCAAGAAAAGTGCAGTCTTGGAGTCGAATTGAGCATAATCGGAAACCGACTTCAGCACGAAGCAAAATTGCTGTCTTTCTATTTTTCTGTAGAAGTCGACTCGCTCTTCTGTAGGAGTCGACTCTTACCAATTGGAGTTGACTCCAATTGCTAAAATACAACACTTAAGGGCTAAACTCAAACCAAACTTGATTTTTCTTGTGATTTAGGACTATTAAAACTTAAATCTCTCCAATTCTTAAATCAATATTATTAGCACACAAGAATATACTCATTTACACCCCAACATTGTTTTTCTCACATTTATCAAGTGGCCAACATACCCAACACATCATTGAAACCATCCAATTTTCGCTACATATAAAAATACTATTAATATTACAAAAATTTTAAAATTTCAGGATGTTATAATTCTTCCTCCCTTTAGGAAATTTCGTCCTCAAAATTTAACTACTTAAATTTGGAACTAGATGGTGGTATTTTCAATTTCATTCCATCCTTTTCTCTTTCCACTCTTATAGTATCTTTTTCCTTGAACTAACGTTTTTACTGCCTTTACTGAATTCATTTGTACTCAACAGATATCCGATTGCTTCTCTAATAAGATTTGTAACCCAAATCCTTACATATTGCTCATGATCCTTCTAGTTCCTTTGGTATAATACAATATCATCTCTAGATACTATCACAATTTAACCATAATTTCTATTTCTGAAATACTGAATTCATGAATCCCATAAAAACAACTAGACCATTTTTCTCACCAAAAAGCATCATCTAGAATTTTCATAATGATCATATCGGGTTCTAAAAGCAATCTTTGGCATATCTTGCCTTCTTTATTCTCAACTAATGATATCCAACTCTAAGATCCATCCTTTAAAACACTGCTATCATTTTGCAACAGTCCACCAAATTATCCATCCTTGGCAATCCTACCAATTCCTCAAGAATTTCATCTAGTAACTCACATATCATTTGGATCTTTCTAGCTCTGAACCACTATCCTCTAAATTTACCACATATGCTAGGAATGCCTCAGATCCCTTTTTCTTCATTCCATCAGCCATCCATGCTGAAATTCATTACTCAAAGGAAATAACTTTCTTGCCAACTATAATACAAACCTCTCTACCATCAAAGGTACAAGCACTATTTCTCTCCCTGAATAACTCACATTGGTTCTAGGTATTAAAAATCAATACATCTCTACATAAAATCTTGATTTCTTTCAGTTTAATTGGAAATAAATCCATTAACAATTGACCAAGTTCTTTGTCATAACGACATAGCCTCTATACATTTAACCTTAACTAAATCATTTTCCATTATATTTGAACTCTACCTTCAACATTAAGGTAGCTATGCTAAATCCTACTCCACTGAGCATTTCATTCCATCAAGAACTCTTTGTCTATTCTCAGCAACTAGGCCTCTACCTAAATAGAATCAAAGATTTCTTAAAATTCTAGAGCCCCTATTTCCTAGCTCTGTCTATAATTCTCTAGCCTTCATGTTCCTAGGTTATGTAAGACCCACTAGCACAAAGCCTCAAATTATGAATACAACTCATGCATATAATCCAAGGGTACCATCTACCATTACCTCATCACATACCAGTTCCATAGAATTGCTCTACTAGGCTGGTCCTCTCCTAACAACCTCTCTAGGTCAACCCTGACCCTTTGATCAATCTCACTATTTAGTATTATATTCAACTATACTTAACTCATACTCAAACTTATACCCCTAGAATCTAACAACCTAGGGCTCTAATACCATAAATTGTCAGCACCCCTCTCTCTCTCTCCCCAGGACAACTGATACAATCTGGTAACCTATGAAAATCAGATAGAGTTCTACTAGCTTTTATGTTGTGCATCATAAAGTATTAGTGAACTCTATCTAATTGCCATAAATCATCAGCTCAAAAATCTATTCCCATAAAAACATTTCATATAGGTTCATTTAATTCAATCATAACATCATATCACAGTATCATGTGTCCCTGCTCATATATATATATATATATATATATATATATATATATATATATATATATATATATATAACGTAGTTTATAAGATCACATTCATAATCGATAACAAAATCATAAGTACATGCACTATACTCATAATTCCCTTCAAAACATAAGTCTTTCTTTCATTTCAAAGGGTTTAAGATACATTACCAAATCTCACTGTACACATACACATAGACATATACATGAATGTCACCCCACACTAACTCAAGGTATAAGGCTATCAATTATACACTCTTGCCTCCAAGCAAGCTTTACCAGCTAAGGATCCTGTTCTGCTAATCCTTTGATCCTGCCAGATGGGCTCACTGATCTGAAAGTAAATATCAATCATAGAGGAATAAGACCTAATGTCCCAGTGACTGAATAATCATCTAACCATGGGATAATAGAGAACCATAACATTATTCTAAAGCATAATAATCACATGTAACATGAGTAAACACATATAATACTCCTTTGAATATGATATCAAAAAACTTAAAATGTAGCTTATTCTTTAATAATATATAAGTACTGAAATACTCTTTGAATGACTCATTTATATAAAAATCCTTGCATGATGTAATACTTTATAAAGCATGTATATGAATATATGTATATCCTTATTATACTAGTCAGACTTTCTTTGCTCATCTCTCTGATCCCCATTGGGATCTATCTTGCTCTACGACATCTTATATAAACTCATCCCCATTGGGATATATATTTGGCCCACTAGCCCTTTTTATAAAATCATATGCAAGTTTTTTTAAAAATTTTAAAATACTGGGTTGTGTGTAAAACCTTAGAGAAACCATCCTATAGTTGTCTTTCTGTAGGTGTACTCCCGAGGAATGCGTGAATGGGCAATAGAATTCCTGCACAAATAGCACCCTTACCCGTGCAGTTCATCCAGCAAAGTGTTTTGTTCCTTAACTCTGAAACCTTGGATTTTCTCTCTACTCCCATGGGCTATATAATAACCATATCCACTAAGCTATGATTTCTGCCCCCATGGACTGCTTGCAACCTCCCCCACTAGGCCTGATCTAGCTTGTACTCATTCCTGGCCATGGAATCATCGTACGATCGAATCGCAAGGAGGTACCGGCTCAATAGTAATGTGCAATACTCATGCTACAACATAGTCTACAAGATGATCAGCCCCATAGCTGCCTGATGCTCAGTATGATATATACATCAAAAATATGTTATTTATAAAGCTTTATCATGCAAATATGCTATGTATGCATTAGAAGTCCACATATCAAAACTCAAGCTCAATTCTTTTGCTTTTAAAACTCATGGTCATAAACTCGTGCTTTAACTAATGCTCAAAACTTATACTTTTGAAACTCATAATGTACACATGCTTTAAACTCATGCTATAAACATATACTGGGTCTTATGCTATAAAAGCATATTCAATTCATGCTTTTGAAACCCAGGCTTACACTCATATTTCATTATATCATGCACTTTTCATTTATACTATACGCGCGTACACACACACATATATATGTCCATGCATGCCTCTCAATTCACATCATCTCTAAACCTTCTGTTACACTTTAACTTAAGTTACAAGATCATACTTTGCTTTTCTTAAGCTATAACATTCCTGAAACTCATGCTCTTCATTCCTGATTTGAAATCATTCTATGCTTTACATATAATGTACATCCGGACTTTCTTTAATTCATGCCTTAACTTATGTCTTAACTCATGCTTCTCAATTCATGCTATATCCTTTTACTCTAACCCATGCTTACCATATACTTTCATTATACTACATACTAGATTCTCATTTTCCAGGTTTAAACAATATACATCAATATACTAAGCTTTTCATATTATAGGCTTACATCAAAATGTTATCATATTATCATGATTCATATATTTAACATATACTATTAGCTCATACTTTTTCTTGATGCTCATGCTATCAAACACATGAACTGGGCTCAAATCATCTATGCATATTGATAGGTATCTATACATACCTCTTCAATGCATATTCTTTCTCTATATAATTTGATATGCTCTAACTTCAACTATCAATTCCTACATATAAACTCATGCCTATAAACTCAACCTTAACTTCATGCTTTGACTCATGACATGCTTAAACTCATATTTTTCTTTTCTATTTCATAACTAGTACTCTTACCTCAAATTCAGGGTCCCTTCTCAGTCCTTACTCTTTCTTCAGCCTTCTATTCATCCATAAGATTGAGATCTATCCTCAGATCTAGGTTCCATTATAGAACTCATGTTCATTCCTTAGTTCCATACTTTTTCTCAACTCAAGCTTTTCATTAAATCTCATGCTCTTTTATGAAACTCACGGTCTTTCCTCTAACCTATGCTCTTTTTATGACCCCTATGTTCATTTCTTAGCCTCCTATTCTTTCCTCATTCACACACACACATACATATATTCTTTTTTCCTTGTTCATGATCTTTTATAAGCCATATATTCTTTCTCCCATTTCATATTTATCATAAAACTCTTATTCTTTACTCCATTTAATACTTTTGCTATAACATTCATGTTCTTTTTATGAATTTCAACCTCTTTTCTCACATTCATACCCTCTCCTCATATCCAGGTTCTTGTATGAAACTTATAATCCTTCCCCATGTATAAAATCATCCTTTTAGAAAGCTCACATTCTTTCTAAGTCTCATATCCCCTTTTGGTACTCATAATCTTTCTAAACTCAGGTTTTTTAGATAATTTTGTATTATGCTTTAAGGCATGCTGTACATTTATTCTTTTTCTTTTAAACTCATGCTTTATAAAAATTATACATAAATTTAGTTCTCATTCCTCATATTTTTCAAAACCCCTCCTATACAATATCATGCTTAACATAGCACTATTTAGATCTTTAGTAAAATATTGATACAATATCTCAAAATAAACTACACAGCAAGATGAGAAACTCACTCACCTTAGTTGCTAGCATCCCAACTGACACTCATCTCCTATGCTCTGGCTTTCTGAAACCATCGTCTAGACCTATGCTATCACACATAGACACATATGTCATCAAGATTCATGCTTGGAAGGTTTCCTTGAAACACTACGCATATGTATGCTAAATTTTTAAACATCACATTATTTTCTTCTACCCTTTCATCCATCAAAGATTCACATGCTATTATCTTAATAACAACAAATCCGTGTAAGATCTATGCTATACTGGGCTTAGAAAAACTAGAGCTTACCTTAGAAGCTAACACGTCCACTAAGATCCTTCCCAAGCTTTCTCCTTTCCTTCTTTTCTTCTTCTTCTTCTTCTTCTTCTTCCTCCCTGGCCGATTCTCTTCTCTTCCTTTCTTTCTTTCTTTTCCTCTTTCTTTCTTTTCTTTCTTTCTTTCTTTGTAGCCGATTCTCTCTCTCTCTCCTTATATATTTTTCAGTGACTTAGGGGCCAAGGCATGAACAGTAGCTCGGCAAATTTTTATTTTGCTCTTGATAGCTATTTATTGTTATTTTTTTTTAAATCTGATACTTCTATATAATACTTTTAAGAAAGGATCTTATCAACTCGAAGAGCTCATTTTAGAAATCCAACGGTTTAAACAACACTCAAATCGGACTTAAAATAAGCTCAAAATGAATTTTTCAAGATTTAACCCATAAAAAGTGCATTCTTGGAGTCACCTCGAGCAGAATTTGAAGCCGGTTCAGCAAAATTGTTTCTTTTTATTTTTCTAAAGTTGACTCATTCTTCTGCAGGAGTTGACTCCAGAGCATGCTAGAAGTGCTAAATCATGCCAAATTTGATTCCTCGCCAATTGGAGTCGACTCTAATTGCTAAAATACAACACTTAAGGGCTAAACTCAAAACCAAACTTTATTTTTATTATATTTTAGGCCTATTAAAACTCAAATCTCTCCTATTCTTAAAACAAAATTATTAGCATACAAGAATATACTTGTTTACATCCTAATAATTTTTTTTCATATTTATAAAGTGGCCAATATACTCAATACATTATTCAAACCATCCAACTTTTATTACACATGAAATACCATTAATATTACAAAATTTCAAAATTTTCATAATATTACAATATTGCTCAGTCAACTAATAAAATAATTATAATCAAAATTATCAGATCTCGTAACTTATAAATTTATTTATGTAATTCATTATATATTTAAAGTTAATCATGCAATTAACGCATCGTCCTACGTTATCAAAAAATTTATTTTAAATTCTAAATCCTAAATTAAATTTTCTTGGTCGGGAGTTATTTCTCAGAATACCCCACGTCAAACTCGGTTCTCAAACGGCGGCAGGAAGAAGCCAAGTCCTCGCCCGGCGTCGCATTCTGCCACCGGACTGAAAGGTGGGTCGTACCAATTGTCTAAACCCTCCTCGACGTTAGGAGCCGTTTCCGTTCATATTCTTCGAGCTAACACCACAAAGCCTCCTCCCTCGCGGTACGATCAAAAGTTTTCCTTGGTTCTCGCTCAATCTTTCTCCGTTTCCTGTGGGCTAATGAAATTCTTCCAGATGCCTTTGTCCCTTCCCTTCTTTTCCTCCTTTTGTTCTTTTTTTTTTTTTGCCCCTTTTATCTGTTCCAACAAAGTTTAATCTATGCTATCTGTTCTTTTGTTTGGTTTTTTTAATAAATTCCTTTAATATAAATTCATAGCGATGGCTTCAATGTCTGTTTTTTTCCCCTTTAATGGACTTGCTTATAAATCTACTGGCTGTATTTATATATATTTTTGGACAATCTTTTTTTTGGGTTTTCCCAGTTATTATTAATTCATCTTCCTAGGAACGGGCGGAGGAGGAGAAGCGAGCACATCAGGTGTTCGACCGATGATCCGGTCGTTACTGCGGGCCGGAAGGCCGATCCGCGTGGCATCGGAGGGCGTGCCGGGGGACCTGCTGAGGGCGCGGATCGGCGAGCGGGAGAGGGCGCGGCGGCGGCGGCGGGATTCCTCACGGGACGAGTTCTTTGTGCAGGTGCCGGAGTCGTCTGCCTGGCTCGACACCGCCTCCATGCCTATGGTCCTCACCGCCGTCGCCGTCGCCCTCTTCGCCAAGCTCCTCATGAAGGTATGTTATTGTTACCCAATATTTGGTTACCCTATGCGTTGCCAGGGTTCTGTCTTCGTAGTTCGAGTCCTAACTAAAACCCTAATTAAATCTTCTGCTTCTTGTTGCGTTAAATTTTAGCCGTCTAGCGTATGATTCAATTGTTATCTTAAATTTCCGGACTGCTTGTATCTTAATTTCGTATGAGGAAAAGAATGCATGAGGTTTTAAATTCTCAAGTATTCCGTGGTGAGGTTACGGTTCTCCCCATGGTATTGACGTGGTTAGGGTTTGAACTCTGCTGCGAACCTTCCGGGTTGATTGTATGAAGAGTTGCGTTCCATGTAAGGGCTGACAGTTCTCGGTGCTTACCATCTTTTTTTTTTTTTTCAAAAAAACTAATCTTTGTTCTTGCTAGTATGACAGCCCAATCGAATATATTGCGTAAGTTGTATTAGTGTGCTTACCATATCTGTGGTGAGGAACTGAGTTATGTGTAAGAATCAATATGCCTCTTATCTACAACGCCGTGTCCTAGAAATCAAATTTGTTGCCAGTCAATTGGTTCCTTGGGACTTCCCAAGGCAATATTATGGAAGTGATTAATTTTGAATTTTTTACCATTACTAAGAATGTGAAAATCTATAGCATACAGAAAGAAGACACTATAGTATATAGAAAAACATTCTTGAATTATTATTATTTATTATTATTATTATTATTTCATTTATTATTCATAAGTTGCCGATTTTCCATTGTTATATTTTCTAATAGCATATGCGTGCAAACATTTTAAATTCATACCCTCCATCATAACCCTCTAATCTAACTCCTTTAAAAGACTTTTTAGCCTTTACCATGCATCCTCTCTCTTCCCTTAACTTGATCATGTTATCCGCCTGCCCTACCTGTACTCTCTAATCTCTCTGATCCTAATCAATCCTGATGGCATAATGAATCTTTCTGTTCTCTATCTATTTGGATTTTGGTGGTAAGCAGTCAGTGCCACTAGTGCATATCGGATAGATTTCCTTGAAATGACTGCAATTTCTTTCTGAAAATCGGTGGCATTTTGCTTTTAATTATAGTAGGTGTGTTCTTACTTTGCATTGTAGTTATCTCAAATTTTCCCTCAATCAAATGTCATATTTTATTTAGTGGTAATAATAGATGTGAACCCTCTTATCTCAACGAAGGAATGCGATGAACTAGAGGATCTGGATGTAATCATGACGGTTTCTTGTATCATTATTGGTTGGATTTGCAAGAGAACATAAATATAATCAGCAATCTAAATAATCTATTAATGCTGGCATTATCGGAGGAAAAAAGAGTGAAGTTTTCATACCATTTTCCCCCTTTGGCCCTTTTTTAAGTGTATATGATCATTGATGCAATGAGAAGAAGTTTATAAATTAGATTTCAAATACACAAGCAACCCTCTCCCCTCCCCCTTTGCCAAAAAAAAAAAAAAGTTGTTAATCCTTGAATCAAATGTCATTACATTTGACTTTGTATGGTATTATTACCTATCAAAACAAAGACACAGTGGTTATTATCGTTTAATGACTATATTTGTGTGCATGATTTTATTCTAATATCTCTAGACAAATTTGCAATTACTAAATTTTGAGTTCTCTCTCTATATCTCTTAAATAAGTTAAACTAACTGTTAATTCATATCGTCTAAGAGTCAACTTTTTATTTTTTATAAATTTGTAGATTTGGATGGAAAAATTGAAGGTCCATGTCTGACAGATTTGGAATGGAAAATTACCCTTTGTGTTGTGATTTTCCCCATCTAAGTAAAACACTTGAGGCGGAAGATGCATTAAATTTAGAGCTTTCAATCTTTTGGTTATTGCTTGGTGACATCATCTTTGCGTGGGACCATGCATTTTGTATTCATTCGCTAGTTAACATAAAATAAATTGTAGATGCTGCTTCTCTTTTCATGGTTTTAAACTCATTTATCTAGACACAATATTATGAATTGCATTCCGTGTTGCTTTTATATTTGGGCAGCATCATGAATCCACAGCACAAGAGAGGCTGGAGCGCAAAATACAGAAAGCTCCTCCTGGAACAGGGACAGTGAGAATGCTTCTCGTGAGGAGTGGGATGAAATCCAGGAGATCAGGCCGAGGACTCCTTTTGAGTCTAGGCTTGCTCGTCCGAATGCACGCATAAGAACAGGAGAACCAGTACACCTGGTTAGTTTCCACAGATATTTAAATATAGCTTCTTCGTTTTATCTAGTTTACTGGGTGCTTAATTTATTCTACGTTCTCTTCTTTGTGCATCAGACCATAATTGTGTTATCATAAAAATTACCTTCATGCCTTATTTTAAACGGTCATGTGACATATGATTTGTCACAATCTTTATAATCTTGAGTATCTTTAATGTATTAGATTGCTTTTGATTCCCCCCTGTTTTTCCTTATGGCTTTTAAAAGTGACGAGGATTTATTTTTCTAGAAAAACATTGGACTTTGCTTGAACTTATTTTGTTTAATTTCATCTTGTCTCCTATTTGGAGTTGGAACTTAATCTTCTTCTCTTCTTCTTCTTTTTCCTGAAGCATCTATTATTTTACTTTGATCATCTGACAACTAAGCTGCAGATATATATTTTCGTTTGTAGGAGGATGTGAAAGATTGGGCGATAGATGTGTTTGCCGATGCTCTTACTAGAGTAGAAGAAAGCGCCAAGCGAAGGTGACTTGCGGAACTAAAGAGCAACAGTACCCTAAGGTGGCCATGTAAAGTCATGGATGCAAACAAGAAATTCTGGTGAAAAGTTGAACTGGCAAACATGCTGAACCTAATTGTACTATCGTATCATGCAGATCATGGAGAACCACGTTGATACTAGGAATAGTTGGAATAATGTTTCTTTGGAGAAAACTACATAAATGACTCACATGTGGAAGGAACCATTCTCCAGAATTCTGGATTTTGTTTCTTTAAGTTTATGTGGCCACTATTCTCTTACCTTTGTCCAGTAAATCTGATCCCCTTGGCAGCTCCTGTTTTGCTGGTACTCTCATTGACTGACTGTAGTGCATCATGAAAATAAAAGTAAAGCTTTTTTGTGGAAAAAAAATTCTCCATTCAGTGTCTGCATAACCATGCAGAAGGCCAGTCACTCAAAACTACAGCTGCATTCCTTTTTGGGCTTTAAACTGCACAGCATATACATCCTTCTTACATTTGTTTATTTGTAATTGGTCTAGTAAATTCATATGAGCTTGAGGTTTTTATTAACACACATTGAGAATTAAGCTTTATCTGTTGGTCCAAACTTGTATTTGGTTTGTTGTACCCTGCCACATTTGAATGTGTCAAACTGATGCGTAGCGAATAACATAAAGCATAATATGGAAGTAATCATGCAAGAAGTATTTATCTAGTCCAGTTATGCTTCTTTTTATGTGATATATATTTTTTAATAGAAAAACATGGAATTAATAGTTCGAAAAACCTAGATAGCTCCCTGCTATATCCTTCTCAATCTACAGTTAGTAAATAAAAGCTATGTAAGTATTTGAAAAATAGTTATAAGAGATGGATTCAGTTGCTACTGCAGTGAAAGTTCATAAAAATTAATTTTCGTATCAGTAAATAAATTCTTCTCTTAATATTCATTGAGAATTGATTAAAATAACATCATGAGTTCATTCATTCTTTTTAAAAAAACAGTGATGCAAAATTTTAAAAAACAACCATAGTTTCAAACGCTTTATCTATTATTGCTTAAAGCAAGGGAACAAAATTATCAATATATGAACCTACATTTACTCATTGGTTGCTCCCTGATTCATGTGTAAATGATTGTGTGAAAATAAGACGCAATATATGTGAAAATAAAAGTTAAGTATAGCTGGCTAATATATGGCATCAAAATGGATTCCGCTAATTTTGAGAACCATTTTGACTGACGTGAACGCTCGCCCCCGCCATAAAAGACATGCGCGGAAATCCTAACCATAACGAACGGATAGGCCCCTTCCCTTTCCCCAGACTTCCTCCTCTCTCTCTCTCTCTCTCTCTCTCTCACTCTCTCTGCCGCCATGGCCCAAATCTCTCGAGTTCTTCACACCTCCTTCCTCCCCAACTTCCCCCAAACACCATCACTCCCTCCAGCGCAGTCCCCTTCCGCCACTGGACTCGCTGCTCGATCTCCACCACTCCGTCCACCACCTCCAGGGCCTCTGAGACCCGCCCCATCCCATGGGGCTGTGAGATCGAGTCACTGGAGAGTGCCTCGGCGCTGCAGCAATGGCTCTCGGATTCCGGCCTCCCACCTCAGAAGATGGAGATCCAGAGGGTGGATGTTGGAGAGAGAGGCCTCGTCGCCCTCAAGAACATCAGAAAGGGGGAGAAGCTCCTTTTCGTGCCTCCCTCTCTGGTTATCACGGT
This sequence comes from Calamus simplicifolius, assembly GCA_900491605.1. Taxonomy (NCBI): domain Eukaryota; kingdom Viridiplantae; phylum Streptophyta; class Magnoliopsida; order Arecales; family Arecaceae; genus Calamus; species Calamus simplicifolius. Next base: position 51,516 of record UESW01002208.1, on the reverse strand, counting down.
TGATTCGGTAACGCTATGTGATTATTATTATTTATTATCGTTCCAAGAGTCATGTAGCTGACCCTATCTAGTTGGGAAAAGGCTTGGATGAGTTGAGTTGAGTATCGTTCTAGAAGATCGATGACGTGGTTATAGCGAACACTTCAACCTTGAAAAGGTCTTTTTTGGGGGGTCATTCTCTGCACAGAGGACTTCATAACAGTGTAGGATGAGGATTTTGTTAGTAACTTGATTTCTAGAGATTCATATCAATCGAATGTGAAATTTTTTAAGCGAGTTTGTTGTTTGACTTATCTAATTGTCTAATTTTATCCACAGGATAGCAGGAAAAGGAAAATGATATTCTGATTAACTGTAGTTTGAGGCCAAATTTAAGGTGAAATTTTGTGGTCCACAGGAATGATATTTATAGCTGAGGTAAAACGTTACATAACTGCACATTAGGCTTGGGTGTCATGTTTGATGAATGAGAAATTGAGCTTGTCGACCCTTTTCGAGATAGTTTGGACAAACGGGAAAGACTTTCATTTCATTATAAAAGCTGAAGAATGTCCTACAAAAGGGAAGATATGCAAATTTTCATGATCGGTGCATAGAACTAAGTCTGTAAGGCATCTTGTGGAGCTAGGCATTTAGGTAAGGAGATGAAAGGTTTAAAATATCACTTTTTAAGAGATTTCATTTCCCTGGACGCATGCATGTTTTCTCTTGGAGTTTGTATTACTTTTCTGCTGATCCATGAAAAACAAATTAAGAAAAAAGATAAAAATCAAATAAATGTCTTAATTGTGTGGCACAATGAATTTATCCTGCAAACAACAGATTACTGTGGCCCACTAATTCCTTTAGAAAATATTTATAGACTAGCTCAGTTGCTCTCCCAAATATATTTCAAAAAATAGAGGCATGATTGATCAGGAACCATTAAATATGAAATCCCTGTGGGGCTTGCTGCTGCCATTTACTTTTCTACCTTGAAATGTACTTAGATTGGGATCCTTTGGATTTTTCAGATTTGCTTATGAATTATGAGCATCCCCACTTCACGAAGATCTTATTCTGGGAGACTTATTTGACAGAAAAATTTCTAAAAGATGCATGATGCACCAGTTGTGACACGTGATACAACATTTAAGATCTGCAACTGGATTCTGACCTCAAAACTTCTGGGAAATAAACAATTTGTAGAGATGCAGGAACCATTTCTCTATAAAACCAATATGAAAAATTATAAACCTTGAATGGTTTTTGTGTCAGCAGTTTAAGCTTAGGCAACTAGGACAAAACCACTCAAGGTTTCACTGTACTAGAAAAGAGCCCAGATGAAAGGCAAAGTGAAAATGGGGACCAGGAATTTATTTATCTCTTAATAATTTATTATAAGCAAACGAGTTGATTGAATGCATTCCCTACTACATATCCAACCTAATAATTCCAAACCCATGTATATGGGAATGGCTTGTAGGTTATAGATTATTTCACTCCAAATAAATGTCTGACAGAATGGTTGAAATGATTTGTAAAGCATTTAATATCAACAGAGTGAGGTTGTAGATATGATTGTGCTTGCATCAACATGCCTTTTCATTTTTCAAAATAATCATGAATCCAATCATTGAACAATGATTGTGCCAGATAATGTTCTCCAGTATCTTATTACTTTGCAATCTGTTGGGCAAATTTTTGCTGTTTCTTCAATGTGAAAAATCTTTGTAAGATCTACTTAATGAATGTCAGATTTATGTTGTCTGGTAGACATTTTCGATTTTGTAAATTTTGTTCGTAGGACTGGAGCTGCCCAGAAGTAGGAAATGTGTTGCGGAGAAATTCTGTACCAGATTGGCCATTGCTTGCAACTTACCTGATAAGTGAAGCAAATACCATGAACTCTTCAAGGTGGTGCAGTTATATCTCAGCCTTGCCTAACAGCCTTACTCACTTTTGTATTGGTATGTTGAGAGCTTCAATTACCTATTTGTGTGGTAGTGTGACCAGAAGAACTGCAATTTTTCTTGCTTCTGTGGTTTTTCGGGTATGATCTAAAATTTCTTCTCTACAACTTATATGTCATTGCAGGACACGCTCTGAACTAGACACATATTTGGTAGCTTCACAGATCAGGAAAAGAGCAATTGAAAGGATTACTGATGTTGAGGGAACGTATGCATTTTCTTTTACGCATTTTCTTCTATGACTTGTTGTTTTATTTTGTGTATATTATTGTTTTCTTTGTCTCAAACTGCAGGTACAATGATTTAAGAGCCAGGATATTTTCTAAATATCCACAGTTGTTTCCTGAGGAGTACCTGTGAAAAATAAAACCCTTCCTCTTTATGGTAACAGATTCATAAGACCGTTTTATTTATATTTGTTTAAATCATAGACTGTCCAATATAGAAATTATTTTATCCAAATTATCATAGAAATCTAACCAATCTGAATTGTCTCTAAGTCTGTAGGATTTGTCCGATTTTTCCAAGCACATGAATGCTACATCCTCATAAATCATTCTTTCCCTCTTAGGCTTTCATTGTTCTCTTCTGATTGTCATCCCAGGTTTGCTTCCTGACCAAATTTATGTATCTGACAATGGACTTCCTACTTAATATCATATTTCAGGTATTTAACATGGAGACATTTTTGTGGTCCTTTGGTATTCTCTTCTCACGTTTGGTAAGTAAAACAATTTACTAAGTCAATTGTGCTCTGCTATGTAAAACTACCTACTTGACTATGTCAGAATATCTAACATAAAATATCCTTTATATATATATAAGAGAGAGATAGACTTGGTTACATTCGAATGTAGCCAAGCCTAAATCTGTTTATCTCTCCCATCCTTGGATTCACATAGTTAATGAATTTTAAAGATAAAAAGGTGAAAAAAGTGAGGTACTACATTCGATGCAGCTAAGTCTATCCTCTAAACACCTTCTTACCTTTGGATCTATATAGATCTGGAGCCACCCCTCCTTTTTCATCTTTTCCATCTTTGAGATTCGTAAACAATATGAATCCAAGGAAGGGGAAGGTAACCGGATTTAGGCTTGGCTATATTCAAATGTAGTTAAGTCTCTCTCTCTCTCTCTATCTATGTATGTATGTATGTATGTATGTATGTATGTATGTATGTATGTATGTATGTATGTATGTATGCATGCATGCATGCATGTATTATGCACATTATTTTCACTGGATTTTCTAGTTCGCTATGATTTACTTTTCCATGTTATCTGCCTTTTGTGATCATTTTATGATTAAAAAATTTTGACATCACAGGTTCGTTTGCCATCAATGGATGGAAAGGTTGCATTAGTTCCTTGGGCAGACATGCTTAATCATAGCCCTGAGGTATCTTACTCCATAATATGTAATTTTGATTTCTTTGGCATGTTAAGTTCAATTCTGCCTGAATAATGTAGCCTACACTTCAACTTATTTCTATATGTTATTCATTTTTTGATGTGCAATAATGATTTGTCATCCTGTATGAAATCCTGATTTTGGTGGAAGTTGGTTAGTATACTTGTAAATATTTGAAAAAAGATGGGAATATATTTTTTAACATGTATGCATATAAGAAAGTGGATCCATGACTTAGTCCACTTGACTGTCTCCACGCTCTTGCAGGAGATTTGTGTTGTAACACATTTAAAAAATTGTGATATATGCATCCTAAATGGATGGTTAAACAATTATAACTTTTTGTGTTGGTTAGACATTTCACCAAATATATTTGTACATGAATTTTTCTAGGTGGAGACATTCTTGGACTATGACAAATCATCTCAGGGAATAGTTTTTACGACTGACAGGACATATGAACCAGGTGAGCAGGTAAATGAGTTTTCTAATTCACTTGTCATATGGCTTTTGTTTATTTTATATTGGATGTACTCAATATGAATTTCATGATACCCTGATAAGAATAAGTAGAAATATGCTAGTACTTTATAAAGTTGTTTTATTTTGTGTGGTTTTGGACTAGATGCATTGGCTATTATTTGAATTTATAAAATTTATTTTTCAATACTTAATTTTTTTTCTAAAAAATATTTTAAAAAAATCAAATTTGCCATACTTTTTCATTACATATGAAATTTTTTTTTAACAGCTTATAATTGCAAATCTTGTGGGATGAGGCCATCCTAATTTTTCTATGCAATGGGACACATTTCCGCATCATCTCATCTCAACACTTGGGACAAGGAGTATTCTAATAAGTTCCAATTAGAATGTTAGGATGATGGTAGGACGGTGTTGTCTTGATACTTGGAACGGCAATCTATTCTGCTATCTTATGGGATGTTCTGTAGGGATCTGAAACTATGATCTTTATAGCCTACTAGGAAAAGGTTGAGGAGACTTAGTTATCTAAAGGCACCCTGCTATGCCATTAGACAGTAACAAACCAAAATATAACTAGGTCAACTTTCCTATGTTATTGAACCAAACTGCAATACAATTATATGGTGGATGACTATGTAGAACCTGTCTTTTCTTTCTAATACTGTTTTTACTATATTTTCCCTCTAAAATCATTCTAAGCATGCTAATCTATTTGTTAAACCATCTTAGTTCATAAGAACTATCAACCAAGTTTACAAGAATGTCCTTCTGCACATATTTAACTAAATCCAGTAAATATCAATTTTCAGTAAAAAGAAAAAATTCTAAGAAATTTTTTAGATTTGTTAAACAACTTCGTTTTTAAAGATGCCTAATTGTTCTTGGGTACTCTAGTAAATCTTGATATGAAACTACTGAAAAGCACTGAGTAGGCTTTATGTGTTGGTGGCAACTTGTTGACTTTACATATATTGTGGTGTCAGCATTTTGTACTTCCAACGCAAGGGTTTAAATTTCTGTAAATCATTTTGTATTTATTTTTTTAACACCATACGCAGGATTTTCTAGGTGTCATCATAACCACAGCTGGAGAAACTCCATTTAAGATTCTTATCTGTACTGCCAACTTAAAATACTACATTCTTCCCTCAACAAGTCACCAGTGTAAGAAAACCAGATCACTAGTGAAAAGGGAAAACATACGGACACAATGATCAGCAGAATGTAACAAAATTAATGGTGGAAGATTCGAGACTACTTATCCTCTTATTTCCTGAAGTGATAAATATGTGGAAAATTGTAATTTATACTTCGATTCTCTGCTAACAGTTATAGCAGCCAAGACATATCCTCCACCAAATCCACTTGATATGGCGTTTTAGTTTTTGGATAGAAAAAGTGGTTAAAATCCACCTGTTTCATAATGAAGGGAACAAAACAAAGCAGGCTGATGCAAGATCGACCACAGAAACAATGTAATCTGAAACAAAATCAAGATTACAAGCTTTATCCCTTAGGAAAAAAATGGAACTCTCCACTTAGCCTCCACCATATCTCGTAGGAGAAACAAATTCCATATCATCCATATTAGTTGCAATGCTGATCTGGATTAATTAGTAGAAGTATTGGCATTGTGTTCCATCCAAATGGACTAACAAACAGCCAACACAAGTTGAATCCATCTAGCTGTCATTTCTTCACTCTATTTTCTAGTGTTTTGCTCCTTCTAAAATTTGATATCAGAAATCTTGTTGTGAAATCCATATTCTTGTTCTTTAACAAAACTTTACAGCAACCCAACCAAAACTCTCCATATAAAGCAAATTCTGAGAGAACTCCACTGAGTTCGACTCCATAGTTTAAATTATTCTAAGGTCGTCCCCTTATACATGCTTCTATCTGAAGTCTGAATCCAAGGGGGCACCTTCATTCTGTGCATATGCTCATCCAACTCCTATAGAACACTGGCTGCCCTGCAAGCCCTAGAATCTGGTGGAAGGTGGGGTGGGAGGGGAAGCTTGGGTTTTTTATGGAAGAGGGAGAGGATGATGCATTGTGAGATATGAAATCGATGGCAAAGATGAGGCTGGAAGGGCCTCCGTTGGCTACTTTGAGAGTGGAGTGGTCAGAGGTTGCCATTTGTTTGTCATGTTGTATTCATATCATATCAAAGCTGGGGTATAATACTATATTGGTTGACATGAACATGATATGATTAATTAATTATGTCAAAATCTCAATACAAAATAACTTAATTGTTAAATAGGTAATATGATATGACACGTGTAATTTGTTTAATAAATAGATCGTGTTAGATTGATATGATCTGACTTACTTAACAACTTACTTAATATAATTAGATATGGCTTCTTCATAACTCTCTTAACACAAATAGGCACAGGCCACTTTACAAATCACTTGACATGGGCTTTCACTTCCCAATTTTTAATTTTCTTATAATTTTCAAATTTTAATAACATAAAGACAAAAGTTATATTTTTTTTAAATTACATTCTAAATAGTCTTTATATAAAGAAAAAACAACTAAGAAGGCTAAAAATATTATTAATAAAGTATGTTAATCGGGCTAACCATATTCTTTTCAAGTTGATGGGTCAACATGGGACACGACATGATTATTTTAATCGTGTCGACATGATTATATCATAAACTGATGCAAGGTTAACATAAACTCACTTATTTTGTGTTAGATTTGAGTCATGTTCATATGTTATATTCAATTTTGGAGTGGTGGCGATGTAGGAATTTTTTAAGGATCGTATATGTGGAATTTTAGAACACTAACTCAACTCAACTCATCTAAGCCTTTTCCCAACTACATGGGGTCGGCTGCATGAATCTGCTTCCTCCACTCTGCTCTATTCAGGAATAAGTCGACATTCAAATTACAAATAATTATATCTTTTTTAATTATTTCTGTCCATGTTAGTTTAGGTCTACCTCTATCTTTACCATGGATTGTTAAAAGATCACTAATCTTTTTTTTTTAGAACACTAACATGGTAATAAAATAAATTCATTGCCATACCTTATTTTGTCCGATTTGATTTATGTAACTAAATTGAAGAAGCACTCATCAGGAATGCAAAGCCTAAAGCTTCCTTTTCTTACTCCTTTATGCTGTGTTTTTGATGGAAAAAATTAATTGTAACATATGAGGAGAAAAAAAGGGACTTAGCCTATTCATATCGAAACCCTAATAGATCCTTTTATTATGAGATGTTATTGAGTTTCAGGTCCATACAAACTACCCACCACATCACCCAATAATGGTGCGCTCACACATAGAATCATATGGATCTTATTTATCAACAATAGGCTCATCCTGTGTGTATCATTGGACTAAATTTGTTCAATCAATTTTTGCAAAATTAAAATCATAATAATTAATGATAGTCTACACACATGAAAAATTTCCAACCGACAATGGATCAAGGGATATGTGGTGTCATTCTATCCACTTGGAAGAGTTCATCATGGTCGATCAAAGTCTTCTAAATGTCAGTCATCTGATTTTGATAGAGTCACAACGAATGGACCCAAACAAACGTGGTCTCTCATTTGGGTTCCTGTAGGACCTATTTTGAGTGTGCATGGATGTTTGAGGTGGACATGTATTAACAAGCATATAAAACTTCTCTGTCGAAGCAACTCTATAAAGAAATAAATATGCGGATAGAAGATAAGTATTAGCGTAAGCAAGATGGTCAATAGTTCCACTTGGGTGGCATGATGGGCTATGTGGAAGCAAATCCACATAATGTTGATTATGCAGACATCCACACCTAAGGATCTTTTTTGTCAAGCGGTCACATGTGCACTAAAGATACAATCCAATCTATTTTTCCCACACGAGAGCTAGGGCAGTTAGATGGAGCCAAAAAACCCTAGCTCCCTTCATGATGGCTGGTTAACATGTGGTGGACCTGAGTTGGCTGTTGTCTAGGGGCTGGATATATGGGCTATTGGGCCATTGTAGGCACCTGTTAGGAGGAAAAGACTTGCTGCACCGGAGGGGTGCAGCAAGCGTGCATCGGGCGTGCGGATTGGTTGCGCGCGCATGCTATCGCGCGTGCCGAGGCCCAATGGGTCTTGTCGCGCTCCGCACGCGGGGCAGCATTCCTGGGCAGCCAATCTGCGTGCCTAATACGCTCTTGCTGCACTGCCCAATACGCTCTTGCTGCATCGGAGGGCGGTGCAGCAAGACTTTTCCGCTGTTAGGAAGCTAATACGAGAGCGGTCTCAACCCAAATCCATTTGCTAGTTCCAAGCACTCCATTGCCTATTGAACATCCATCATACCAACAAGCTTGGAATCATGGCATTATACTATTAGTTTAGAATACGTCTGGAATTACCAAGATGCATAAAAGAAGAAATCAGATCATAGCACAAATATTAGTCATTGACAAAGTATAATAATAATCTATTACTAATAACTGATCATAGGATAATGCCATTATGAGTTTGTTACAATATATTGCTTTATAAATAAAAGAAACATGTCTCAATCCCTCATTTTACAAGTTGTAACCTTTTAAAGTAATAAAGAGATAAGAACCATGGAAGGGCTCTGAATATAATTGGCAAGCTCAAGAAGTTACAAAGCTGATGATTTCATTGCTCAGCATGGCATCCAATAGTTCTCAAACCATAATACAAGTAAAACTTGATAAAGTGACACCTGAATTTAGTGAAAAGTTCTGAAGATTTAGTTATAACAGAGATTCCAAATTAGAGTTGGTGCAATCTTCTCTCCCATGAAATCTATCCTTGAAACATTTGAAGACTTAGAAGAGAAAGTTCAAACAAGAGCAAATAACATATGTTATCTTCTGGACTGACCTTTAAAATCAAATTATGATCATCCACAAATTTTTCTCTTGTGCTAAAACAGACTTCTCTTTGTTCCTTTAGCAAACTCTACTTCCTATCATCAAATCTAAATCTAACCAATGGACCATTGACATATTCTCCATGATATATATTTTGAAGTTTGTTTCTATATGCCACAAATAGGGACTACAAGTTAATAGAACATCTTCATCCCTTTATTTTTGTTAAATAACAACAACAACAACAAAACTTTAATCCCAAACTAGTTGGGGCCAGCTACATGAATTCTTTTTCTCCATTTAGCTCTGTTCTGAGTCTTTTTTTTTTGTAAGATGCTCTTTATTTTTGTTAAAAAAAGTTGAAATAAGAGCATGATCTAAGATGTTGTGAAAAAAACTCTTTATTTTTCATCTTGCTTTGTAGTATACCAATAACATGGGAGGAACATTGCTGTAATTTTATCATATAGAATCTTGTTGTTTCAATTTAACATTTTCTGCATTGATTTATAAATTAGCTTGATAGCTGGAGTAAAATGGTTTAGTTCTGATGATAATCTTTGTCATACATAATAATTTCTATCCTGAATAAATAACTCATCAAAAGGTATACTATCTCTCTATGTCATAATGCTTAAATATTTATACAGGTATTCATATCTTATGGCAAGAAATCCAATGGAGAGCTTTTGCTCTCATATGGTTTTGTTCCAAAAGAGGGTACCAATCCAAATGACTCAGTTGAGTTGTCATTGCCTCTTCACAAATCTGACAAATGCTACAAGGAGAAACTGGAAGCATTGCAGAAGTATGGTTTGTCAATGTGAGTACCGGATATCCATGCATGAATATGCTTGGAACCTGATAATGTAAGGGAAAAAAGAAAGAATATACAATGGATTGAATATATTTAGTCAAACTCATATTAACTTTACTGAAATAGGAAACAATGTGAAAAAAAAAAGAACTCCATTGTTACAGCCATTTACATTTAGCTATGTGAAAGAGCTAGATTCTGTTGTTGGTTTTACTTGTGATGCCCAACTGTTTGACAGATCATGAACTGTTATTTCTTGCACCATGATTGGAGTAGCTTGTCCTAAACCACCCCAGAGAGCAAAGTGGGCTTGGTATGCCATCAAGATCAAAAGAAAGTTTCAAAAACTGGAAAAGTTCATAAGAAAGTTCAATTTCAATTTATGTTAATTTACATGTGGTTGCCAATGTTGCTCATCTTTAGCATGATCATATCTTGAGATTTGCCCATCCTTTTAAAGGCATGTTTTGTCGAAAAATGTTATTTGTGAATGAAAGTCTAGTAGAAGCAAAATGTTGACAACTAAAGATCATTAATTGTTAATATTATTTTCAAAAGCATATTTACTTAGGTTCTTTTTGAGCAGGCCTCAGAGATTCCCTTTGAAGATCACTGGCTGGTCACTGGAAATGATGGCATATGCCTACCTTGTTGTTTGCCCACCAAATATGAGTAAACGCTTTGAAGAGGTTCAACAAATTTACCTTATAGTAGCAATATGTGAATAACTTCTTGATGCCTTTATAATTACTCTTACTAGTTGTAATCTACAATAATTGAAATTAATATATTTCCTTCATCCACATGGATAGGGTTTGCTTTCATAGTTTTATGCCATATGGTAGTCACTCATAAAAATAGCCCTATGCATTAATAGATTTCTTATGACATTGTTACATCTACTCGATAAAAACTTGTGTCTGACTCTGGTAAAATTTTTTGACTTGAGGACATCCAATATAATGGAAAAGTTAGTAGCCTTAAAGATTGTGTTTGAAATTATTGCTATTGTGTGTGTTGACAGAAAACTGTTACGGGTTATTCAAAAGGGAGAGACAATGAAAATTTAGTCTTCGACAAGTATCAATCTAGTGTGCTCTTGAATATGATGTTTTTCTTTCTTATTTATTATTTTTTAATATACGTTCTTCCTGAAAATGTAAAATACAGAACTATTTATCAGATCTCCTTTATGCTTATTCTTTAACAAAGTTCTTTTACAAGGACGGATTGTTTTATGACAATTCTGATGGTGATTGAAATGACAGTTGTTTCTTTGAATGTACATTGCTCAAATTTTGACTGCCTACATCTGATGGTAAATTTTACTAATTAAGGATTATGGGCTCTTATCAATAATTAGTAATTGTATCACATCCTTAACAGGCAGAAAATGATTATGAATGTCTACTGGTCTTGCATTTTTGCTCATTGCCGATCATATTGCAGTTTCCACTGCCTTGTTTTCCCCTTTGATATAATATGCTTTCTTGAAAATTCTCCTGCTGCTCATGAACTAACAGATGGCTGCTGCTGCATCTAATAAAAATACATCTAAGACTGGAATCAACTACCCTGAATTGGAGGAGAAAGTTCTTCAGTTCCTATTGGATTGCTGTGAATCAAGTATAACAAAGTACACCAAATTCTTAGAGGTAGTGATTTCTTCCCATTAATTCTGTAAGTTTCTAGTGCCATTTGATAACTGCTTGATTATAAGTTCTTTGTATCAGTCCCATCTTTTAGGGACTTCTCTCAAGATAATTTTGCATGTGATTTTAAACAAATATCAATCACTTCATTTCATTTACACTGCATCTGGATTAAGGTTTCCCAGACACATGGATAGGGCAGATGAGGTTGCCACCGAAGCTTGTGCCTTTAACTCAATGAACTGATCCTTCCACCGAGTTTCTTAGTTCTTTTGAAAGGTTTGAGTGTAAGATGTTTCATGAACTTCCAGGGTAGTGGTGCCTCTGATTCAGTTCCAACAAACGCAAAGCAAGCCAATCGAAAGATGCTCTTGAAAAAGCTAGCAACAGAACTGTGCACCAGTGAGCGGAGGATCCTATATCGTGCACAATATGTAAGCTGCACTGAACTCTACCTTAAATTGACTCTTATTCTCCAATACAGATGTCTTGTCCATTTGCAGCAGCTAATTTATTAAGTTATTTCCACAAGATAGTGAATCTTCTATAAATTATGCTTCAACATACCTTACCCACAAACTATTCCAAATTGAGCTGGATGCTGTCACCCTTGATTGATGATATCAAGGACATGACATTACCACCATATTATGATAATACTAACTTCAGTGGCCTTTGATTATCTTAACCTTCTGCATCTCATGGCTTTTTTTTTTTTTTTTGAGAAAGATCTCTTGGCTTTGTTAACTGAAACTTTTATGAACTTTGAATGCATGTAGGTATTGCGAAGGAGATTAAGGGACATGAGGAGTGGTGAATTAAGAGCTTTAACATTATTCAATGGACTCAAAAAGCTTTTCAAATAGGGGAATATGAGGTGCCTTGTGGTTCTGTAGCCAAAACATGCATGTTCACCTTATTTTCAACTGGTCTTTCCTCTAATTTGCATTCACCAAATGCTGAACTGATGCAGGCCAATGTGAGGCATTACTGCAGTCTAGACAATTGTTTGTGGTGGAGGATGTCAACAACCAGCTTGGGATCTTTATTCCACTGTCATCCACATGGAAACTCGTGGACTTACATGAGGTAAATTGAACGAGGATACTGGTATCATAATATATCTGGAGCCAAAATATTTTGGTCAGACCAAGTTATGAAGGTGCAGGTCATTTTGTAACCTGAGAGACTAATGGACTGGCTTCCATGATCATCATTCCTTCTTCATTGTACTCCACATTACATATCTTAGAGATGTTTAAATGCTATTGGTTACTCCAATGTAAATGCTGTGATGGATACTTTTCGTTGAGTGAGCTCATCTGGTTCTGGCTTTTTATAAAGACTTGGATGATATGATGGAAGTGGAACAGTTGTTGCATCACGAACAAGCCATGCAGGTGCTTGGTTGGGAAACAAGGGCCATTGGCTTTGAAACGTGTCTTCCGGAGGACAGTACCATCCATCAACGTATTTTTTTTATTTGAGCTGATGTTAAAACTCTTCACATAAATTAGTGTCCGAATAATTAACTTCCTTTAAAAACTAGTAGTTTGTAAGTGTGGCGTTGATGCAAATGCCCATAAGGACAAGTTTAGAGGTGATCCAAATGGATAACAATCAACCGAGTGCTTCTTATACTCTGAAGCTGTAGGGATCTTGAAATAGGTGGCTTCAAATGCATTAAAAATAGCCTATGAGGAAGGCGAATAAAATAGGTCTGAACTAAAAAAAACAACTTGGTCCGTTCCAGTCCAAGAGCATATATTAGAGCTGATTATGGCCAACCTAAAATTTTACAAGTTTAGGCATTAAAAAATTCTAATTAGATCCTAAAAAAGAAGAGAGAAAAAAAGAAAATTCTTTGGTGAATAGATTGAGCATTGGCTCTTTAAAATTAGACCCGTCTTGATACAAAATATAAGGTTAATGGTCAAGCTAGGCCAGGTTTGGGCATGACGGCAGAGTCAGCTCTAGTTTCAAGCAAGCCGTAAAAATAGTATAAATTAAAGTTGATGTCTGCCTGAGGATTATCTCCAGCACTCTTGGCATTATAAATAAATAAATAAGAACAGCATTAAAAAATAATTTGAAACCAAGAAGGAAAAAGAAAGAAAGAAACTCGTGAGCTTGAAACATCGATAAGAATGGAGGGACATTTAGCTAAGCCGAGAAAGGTCAAGGTGGATCCATCAAAGGGAGCTCCAATGGCCGCCAGCTCCCTTGTCGAGGCACGTAGTAGAGTCCTTCCTCCCTTCCACTGGCTTCATCTTCCCCATCAAATCCTCTGCTCGATACAGCTGGGCTAAAGGAAAAATTATCCGTCGGGGGCTTTTCTTTAAAATACGTCGAAGTTTGACCTAGTCTCTACAAGCAGAGTTTGAACTAGTCTCGGCAAATTGCGTGCCGAGAGTAGTTCAGTGCTATCCGCGTCCCGGCATCAGGTCATAGCGTCATATCGTGCGCGGAGAACTTGACGAGGGCTTATTCTTAAGGTAGAGTTTGGATGCCCTATTCCTACCTTATTTTATGCTATTTGCTTAAATAAGTAAAAAAAATTTTGTGAGCCTCCTAACATCTTTATTTTATAATTCTTATTTTATGCTTCCCTATTTAATAGCTCTATTTTCATTTATTATATTTCAAGGGCAGTGACTACAAAAAAAATTAACTATTGCTCTTTTTATCGAAAAAATTTATGATATTAAATAAATAAAAAAAGATATAGCCTTGAGTAACCGTTACTAATATATGTACATAACAATGTCCACCGTAAAATAATAATGGTATAATCCACTTTTCTTTTGCTAACCATTACTAATATATATACCTAATATGCAAACTTTTAATAGATCATAATAATAAATTAATTAATAAAAATAATTTATTTAAGTAATTATATTAATAAATAAATTGATAATCTATTTTTTCTTATCATTTGATAGGAGTATTTTTGGAATTTCTAAAAAAATCTTCATCTATTCTTAATGGAATATAGGTTTATTTTCATGTCATCCAACCACCAATTGAAATAACACTGCATTAATTACACCGAAATAAGATAGAACACCAGATTTCAAATAAAAAAATCTAAATTAATAAAAAAATTAATTATTTTTAAAAATTCATATTTCTATTTCTGTAATAATTTTTTAACATTCAAACATTAACTAAGCATATTCGTGTATGTTTCAACTAATCTCGGCAAGCGCCCTGCCGAGACTAGTTCAAGTGTACGTACGCTTTCGAGATGGTCCCTCTAACACAAAGGTATGTACCATAGAGTTGAAATGATAGGGGTAGCTGAGCACTTCACATACCATGCCCTAAATTGGACTTTTGCCTCTCTCTCTCTCTCTCTCTCTCTCTCTCTCTAAAGTACTCAAATCAATATAAGAAATGCGCAAATCCTGTAGAATTTTAGCTAGACAATGCAGTCTTTTGGCATTAGTTCTAGCATGTTATTAGGATTTTGTATATAGCTGAACTAGTTGAAACAACATACACAAGATGCTCAAGTGGTTGCAATGCTCCATGCTAATAAAATTGACCTCGAGTCAAATTTTTTTGATAAAAAATTAATAAAAGAATAAAAAAATACATGGAGAAGAGTGAAAGAAATAAATTCATATAACCGAACGTATGAAGTTGAAAAAAAAAACTTAGATGAGTTGAGTTAAGTAAAAGAATAAAAAAATAGAAGAAAAAAATTTGAGTAGTAAACGATGTCAATAAAAATACATGGAATACCTATCGTTATGGGACTTATCATGGCATCGAGATTCATCCTCATGTTATAATTGTTAGGAACAATACCCTTGAAATCAGATGTCTTATATTTTTTAATTTTTTGAATTAATAAAAGAAGCATTTTTCTGCCTCGTTTATATGAAGATGAATGTTTATATGAAAATCCAAAATATATTATAAGGCTGTAATTTTAGTATAATGTATACAAGAGGATTAAAATATAGAAATATATTTAAATATGTCCGTAATTGATAGAAGTACGGATCTTCTATCGCTAATCACTAATACGGTCAATGAACATTATGAATGTGACAATCTTATCTGGATTGTTGTGTAGAGACACTTAGTGAAGGTATTATATAATAACATTATATAGGACTTGGATCGATATAATTTGAATCTTTATTTAAGACCATTATAAAGAATTCAATTTATGTCATAAAATAATCATATGTAAATCAACATTAATCCTGATTTAATCATAAACTCTTTGATTGTGCTATTGGATCTTTTGATTTGTTTATTAAAGCTCATTTGATGTTGGGCCCAATACTTACATCTTGGAGGTTTAATAACACATTGGGCTGGGAATGTGATTTAAAGATATGAAATCTATGGCTTTTTGAAAAGAAGCTTAAAATTAGTTCCATTACGTGTTGATTATATGGCTAAACAGTTTTGCGCGCAATTTATGATCCGATCATAAATTAACAGTTTAACTAGTGAATCAATGGTACTTAAGGAATAAGAGAAATTAGAGGGGTATAACGGTTATTTTACCTAGCTCTAATTATGAACTAATTATGGAGGGTTGAATTACATATAATGTAATGATTATACCAGTGGATGACTCAAGTTTTCTAGTAAACTTAATATGTAATTTTTAAGAGTACAGTCTTAAGTTTTTAGTGGAATAACTTCGAGATTAATAAACTAAATAAATAATTAAAGAGTTTTAATTGAGTTTGTTTAAGTTTATTGGAGCTTAAAATTATGGGTCCATAGTTCCTATACCATCTTAGGTTAATCGCATCAAATACTCTTGGATTGAATAATTAATGTGATTAATTATTTATTTTTCTCAAATAAAATGTTTATTGAAACTTTATAATAAAGAGTTTATTATGAAGATAAATAATCGATTTAATTGATTATTTTTTCACATTTATTATGGTACAATAAATTAGTTATTGGATAAAATAAAATATGTTTAAACATACTGTTCATAAAATAATTGATATGAATAGTTGTACATAAGTGTTATTGTGAAACATCACATAAGAGAATTTTGCTCTTTTAAGTGGTGCATATTATGAGTTGATGGAGAAAAAAAAATTTTATTTTTTGATATTTTGATAATGTGATTATTGAATATTAAAAATAAAATAATAAATTTGATTTATTAGATATTTAAAATTAATAATTCTAAAATTATTAAATAAGATTTGATAATTTAGATATTATTATATTTAATTTGGATATTATTTGTAAATTAGTTGCAAATAAGAAAACAACTTTTTCTTCAATATGATCAAGGAGAATGGTTCCATGTTGTCAAAATAGGTTGTAACATAAACGTTATCTAAATTAAATGTTGCAACAGATAAACATTATCTAATTAATTAAATATGTTGTAATAGATAAACGTTATCTAAATCAAAATTTTAACAGATAAAGTTATCTAAATTCTAAATTAAATATTGCAATAGATAAATGTTATCTAAATTAAATGTTGCAATTGATAACGTTATCTAAATTTAATGTTGCAGCAGATAAATATTATCTAAATTAAATATTGCAACAAATAAATATTATCTAAATTAAATGTTGCAATAGATAAACGTTATCTAAATTAAATGTTGCAACAGATAAACATTATCTAAATTAAATATTGTAACAGATAAACGTTATCTAAATTAAATATTGTAACAGATAAACGTTATCTAAATCAAATGTTATAACAGATAAATGTTATCTAAATTAAATTGATTTTTTAAAAAATTAAAAATAAAAAAAAGTTTCTTTCTTTTCTTTCTTTATTTTATGTGTGCGTAAGAAATAGAGAAAAACAAGAGTGAACCCATTCTTATAATTTGATACCGAAGAAAGGCGAGGAAGGCTTTGGTTTTATTTTATTTTGCAGATATTTTATAAAGTACCTTGGCCCATAAGCTTCGAATCCGATAGTAGGGCGCATCTGTTCCTTCGAGACCTAAATATATTGGTATATTTTATATTTAAAAAAATTCATATGACAAAATTAATTTTATGCATGTTAAACGATCCATATGCTTCCACTACACATATATATGATATATATATATATATATTGAATACCAACAATTGGTATCAGAGCGGTCATGCACTAATATTAATATTGTTATGATGTTGATATGTGATATTTTGACATGTTTTATAATATTTGATATTTGGCATGCTGTTTGGATGGGTAAATAAATATTTGATATTTGGTATGTATTTTTTATCGTGAACTATTTGCTTAAAAGTTGAGCATGGGATATAGATCCCAAGATTTGTGGGTGTGGGATTTATCATGTTCTTGATTTCTATCGTGTTCAACCCAGGGGTGATCCAAGAGGGAAGCTACTGATAGTACCTCGGATCTTTTTTTCAAGGGATGTACGATAGAGATATTAAGGATGTACCGCAAGGGAGGCTACTGGTGGTATGTTTGATCCAACTACCTGCAATGCATAATAGGCTGCTAAGAAATATTTATGATTTAATTAATTACCATATTAAGAATTTGATTTTTGAAGCCAAGAGAATCTGCGATTTGATCACAGATTTTACGTTGGGTGGTGAGATTTTTTTGGAATCCTATAACAAAAACCATTGGTTTGTGTTTAGATGTTGGAATTCCAAACAAACCAAACGGCTGCCCCACGTGAAGCACTCCCGGCATTAAAAATTCCAAATGATTGGGACAAATCCCAAATTTGTTTTTGAAGCAAATTGAGCCTAAGCCCACTCCAAATATTTTGGACATAAGATGGCCCATGATCATTAAAATAAAATAATTTATTTGATGAATTAATTTTATCATGCCATATAGAAATTAGAAATACCCATCCTATGCATCATAAAACTATTGATTAGGACTATTTGACTAATCATGATTGCCTATTTATAGGGTCTTAGTTAATGAACAAAGATAATATTATTATAATTCTAAATATATTTAAAAGGATTTTTAAATGGATGGTTTGGAATTATAATATTAAGAATTTGATTCTTAAATAAAGTTGTGAAATTAAAAATAGTCTTAGGTTAAGTTATATATGATATTAATTTAATAATAAGATTATTAAATCTAAGACTAATCTATTTAATTTCATAAATAACAAGAATATGATTTTTTGTATAAAAATTAATTTCAAAAGTTAATATGTGATATTAAATTTTAATAATATGATTATTAAAATCTTTTGATATTAATTTTTAAAATATAATGGTTATCTTAAAGTATTCATAAGAATTTGATTCTTGAAATTCATGAAAGAATTAAATTCATAGATTAAATCTACATGAGATGACAAGATTTAAAGGTTATTGAATTTAATTCACAAAGATAAAAGGTTATCTATATAATAAAATACAATCTCACTTTAATAAGAGTAATTAATAAATTTATTGGTCTCCACCATTGGTTTAGCATGGTTCCTCGAAGCTTTGATTTCGTCCCCCTATGGTGTCCGTTTAATTCAAAAATAAGGCTAGATCTCTTAGGATAGAATTTTTAGATGTATTTCAAGCCTGATCTACCCTATGACGACACACTTGGGTTAAGTCTAGAATTTTGAAATGATGGGTCTTACTCATAAAGATATGAAATCAAATATGTTGATTATTCTTTGACCAAACCTTCTCTAATTTGGTAGTTAATAAGTGTGGAAATAAGAGTTATTTCAGAAATATACTTATTAATCGAGAAGAGCCTCGGTTTAACTAAGTGTGCAAGCTGACCTACCCTACGGTAGCAGACTTGTACATGGCTAGTTGAATTATCGAGGAATAAAATATGGGTTTTTCTTATAGTTTTCCTAAATTGTTCAATTATTTTTTGAAATCTCTATTCCAAAAACTTATAAACATTCATCTTGACTAATTTTTTAGAAAATGGCTTTGAACTATCCCATTACTTCTTTGCTTTCTAGCAACACCCTAACTAAAGAAAACTATCCCAAATGAAAATCTGATCTTGACAATATTTTGACTATTGAGAACATTAAATTTGGTATCACTGGGCCAATCCTTGCTACTAATCGTAATGTTAGAGAACATTATGACATGTGGCAAGTTGCCACCAACCAAATGAAAGAGAAGAAAAATAGTAAATGTGATTTACTTGTAATTGAAGCTTGTATAGTTGAGGTTGATACCTCCTCCTCGATAATTGATTTAGGGGCGACAAATCATGTTTGTTATTCTATGCAACTCCTTAGTTCTTAATTTGAGAGAGCTTTCTGATGGTGAGTTGACAATGAGGGTTGGCAATGGGGCTATGGTATCAGCCAAGGCAGTTGGAATAGCCCATCTTTCGTTTGGAGAGAAGTTTCTTATTCTGA
>UESW01002208.1:0-29048 GCA_900491605.1 Calamus simplicifolius | reverse complement strand
CAACCTCTTTTTGTTCTTCTTCGGGTGAAGATTATTCACTATCACTCCATGTTGCAATATAGGCCTTCTTCTTCTTCTTGTAACCCTTCTTTAGTTGAGGACATTCAGATCGAAAATGCCCCGGCTTTTTGCATTCATAACATGTCAAGGGTTCTTTCTCTTTATCTTTATCTTTTTTCTTTTCTCCTTCCATTTTAATTCATGATTTCCTTTTGTGGAGGGTCTCCTTCTTTGCATGAACTTTCTAAACTTCTTTGCAAGGAGAGCTGTTTCATCATCATCTCTTCTTCCTCGCTGCTGCTCTTATCATGTTCTGCAGCCTTGAGTGCTATGGTTCTTTTTTCTTGACTTCTTCCTCTTGATGCTGCTTCATTGTCAGCTCATGGGTCATCAAGGATCCAAGTATAGCTCCTCCAAAGGTAGAACATTTAAGTCTTTGGCTTCTTGGATTGTAGTTACTTTTGCTTCCCATGATCTTGAAAGAGATTTAAGAATTTTGCGCACCAATTCAGAATTAGTATAAGTCTTACCAAGACTTTTCAAAGCATTAACAATATCTGTAAATCTAGTGCACATGCATGTGATTGATTCAGTTTATTCCATGCTAAACAATTCATATTTGTGCACTAGAATGTTAATTTTGGATTCTTTTACTTGGTTAGCACCCTCGTGGGTAACTTCTAATCTATCCCATATTTCTTTGGCTTAAATGCAAGTAGATATTCTTTTGAATTCATTTGCATCCAAAGAACAATATAAAACATTCATGGCTTTGGCATTAAGCTGAGTGATGCAGGACCGATTCGCATGCAAGTAATTTTTTTAATGATTAATGATTGCAGTTGATTATTCTCTCAAAGTAATAGCCTAACAGGGATTCAGAAAAATTCACAGTAAATCCGCACGCGAAATAGTTCCTAAAAAAATAAAGAATGCGAGGCTAAGAAGCCTCGGTAGGGCTTGCTCTCCTACAATAAAGTTACTAGTAGATTAGAGGGGTGACCTGGCAAGAGAGGAAGATCAAAGTGTTGAAGGGGTTGCTTTGCCTGGCGGATGCACCATAGATAACCAAGCCTTGAGCCCACAGATCTGCGGCCAAGTATCCGCTGTCCTGGATGACGATCGCCTTGAATTCTGGATTCGTGGCTACTGAGGGATCTGCAAGATTACCATACAATGGTTAAAGAATCATAGAAAAATTTAGAATAGAGGCAAAGAGACAAGAAGGAGTAGAGAAAAGGAGAGGGCGGCCAAGGTTTCTCCTGAAACTTGGGATGTTGGCATGCGCAGGAGGAGGGAAACTAGAGCACCAAAGAACCAACTAACAAAAATCATAATAAATCAAAACTTGGATTGATTGAATAATAAAAGATACATTATTCATACAAAAGGGTCTCTTTTATAGAGCAAGAGACTTGGGACCCAAAAAAAATACAGATATGGAAAGAAAAAAGGTGCCCTAATCAAATTTGGAATGAACTTTACAACGTCCAGATGAGGAAGGTGATCTTCTAGATGCAATCAGCGGCAGCTGGATTTGGCCTGAAATCTGTGAAGTCCAGATGAGGCAGGTGATCTTCTAGATATGATTGAGATGTAATAGTGGTAGCTTAATTTGGCATGAAATCTGCAGCATCCAGATGAGGAAGGTGATCTTCTAGATGCAATTAGCGGCAGCTGGATTCGGCATGAAATCTATGGCGTCCAGATGAGAAAAATAATCATCTAGATCGGGAAGGTTGCTTGCTCTGCTAGGTGGCATGTGGGCTGCTTGAAGTAGGTGTGTCATCAACTTGAATTTAGTAGCTGTTCTGTCTGACTGTGATGGCCTTTTTTTTGCTCCAATACTGATGTCTCCTCTTGTAAGCTGATGAACTTACTACAAGACTCACATTAAAATAAAATGAACTGGATAGGGCTCAATTTAGAATAAAATGAACTGGAGGGACTCAAAATAAACTAAAATTTATTTCCCAACTCAAGACTTAAATCATAACTCAGATATCCACAGAGGGTTAAGAATTCTCTACTGATCCTGGTGCCCGCACCAATTCTCCCGGGGTGGGAAGAACTCAACCCCGTCGAGTATGCGTGCGGGCACCAGGATCAAGTAGAGGATTCTTAACCCTATGTGGATATCTGATTAGTTATGATTCAAGTCTTGAGTTGGGAAAAAAGTTTAGTTTATTTTGAGTCCCGTCCAGTTCATTTTATTCTAAATTGAGTCCTATCAGTTCAGTTTATTTTAACATGAGTCATGTAGTAAGTTCATCAGCTTACAGAGAAGACATCAGTATTGAGCAGAAGACAAGGCCATCATAGTCAGACAGAGCAGCTGCTAAATTCAAGTTATGCTACACCTACTTCAAGCAGCCCACATGCCACTTAGCAGCAAGCAACCTTTTCATCTAGATAATCATTTTCCTCATCTGGATGCCACTGATTTTATGCCGAATCAAGTGCCACTGATTGCATCTAGAAGATCACCTTCCTCATCTAAACATGTAGATTTCATGCCAAATTAGGCTACCGCTGATTGCATCTCAATCATATCTAGAAGATCACCTGCCTCATCTAGACTTTACAGATTTCAAGTCGAATCCAGCTACACTGATTGTATCTAAAGATCACCTTCCTCATCTGGACGCTGAAGATTTCATGCCAAATTTGATTAGGGCACCTTTTTTTTTATGTGTATGCAGCCAGAAATAATTCAATCTCAAGAATTTTTACATTTTTTTATGAGTAATCAGACATAATTAATTTATAGATTGAATTAAATTCTCAGAAAATTAAAAATACTTTAAATTATAGAAATCTAGAAAAATAAATTTCATAATTTTTGATGTATATGCAAGCAGAAATAATTTAATTAACAGATAATATATGATATAACGTGAATTAAAATTAAGCCCTAACTATGCTCTGATACCAAACTGATGCAGGACCGATCGCATGCAAGTATTTATATTTTTTTTAATGATTAATGATTGCAGTTGATTATTCTCCCAAAGAAATAGCCTAAGAGGGATTCAGAAAATTTACAGTAAATCCACACGCGAAACAGTTCCTAAAAAAATAAAGAAGAAGGACCGCCGAGGCTAAGAAGCCCCGGTAGGGCTTGCTCTCCTACAATAAAGTTACTAGTAGATTAGAGGGGTGTACTGGCAAGAGGGGGGAGATCAAAGTGTTGAAGGGGTTGCTCTGCCTGGCGGATGTGCCCTAGATAACCAAGACTTGAGCCCACGGATCTGCGGCCAAGTATCCCTGTCCTGGATGACGATCGCCTTGAATTCTAGATTCGTGGCTACTGAGGGATCTGCAATATCACCATACAAGGGTTAAAGAATCATAGAAAAATTTAGAATGGAGGCAAGAGACAAGAAAGGAGTAGAGAAAAGGAGAGGGCGGCCAAGGTTTCTCCTGGAAACATGGGATGTTGGCACGCGCAGGAGGAGAGAAACAAGAGCACCAAAGAACCAACTAACACAAATCACAATAACTCAAAACTTGGATTGATTGATTAATAATAAAAGATACATCATTCATACAAAAGGGTCTCTTTTATAGAGCAAGAGATTTGGGACCCAAAAAATACAGATATGGAAAGAAAAAAAAGGCACCCTAATCAAATTTGGCATGAACTCTACAGCATCCAGACGAGGAAGGTGATCTTCTAGATGCAATCAGCGGCAGCTGATTCGGCCTGAAATCTGTGAAGTCAGATGAGGCAGGTGATCTTCTAGATATGATTGAGATGCAATCAGCGGCAGCTTAATTTGGCATGAAATCTGCAGCGTCCAGATGAGGAAGGTGATCTTCTAGATGCAATCAGTGGCAGCTGGATTCGGCATGAAATCTATGGCATCCAGATGAGAAAAATGATCATCCAGATCGGGAAGGTTGCTTGCTCTGCTAGGTGGCATGTGGGCTGCTTGAAGTAGGTGTGGCATCAACTTGAATTTAGCAGCTGTTCTGTCTGACTGTGATGGCCTTGTTTTTTGCTCCAATACTGATGTCTCTTCTTGTAAGCTGATGAACTTACTACAAGACTCACATTAAAATAAAATGAACTGGATAGGACTCAATTTAGAATAAAATGAACTGGACAGGACTCAAAATAAACTAAAATTTATTTCCAACTCAAGACTTAAATCATAACTAATCAGATATCCATAGAGGGTTAAGAATTCTCTGCTTTATCCTGGTGCCCGCACCAATTCTCCCGGGGTGGGAAGAACTCAACCCCATTGAGTATGGGTGCGGGCACCAGGATCAAGCAGAGGATTCTTAACCCTATATGGATATCTGATTAGTTATGATTCAAGTCTTGAGTTGAAAAATAAAGTTAGTTTATTTTGAGTCTCGTCCAGTTCATTTTATTCTAAATTGAGTCCTATCTAGTTCAGTTTATTTTAACGTGAGTCATGTAGTAAGTTCATCAGCTTACAAGAGGAGACATCAGTATTGGAGCAGAAGACAAGGCCATCATAGTCAGATAAAGCAGTTGCTAAATTCAAGTTGATGCCACACCTACTTCAAGTAGCCCACATGCCACTTAGCAAAGCAAGCAACCTTCCCAATCTAGATGATCATTTTCCTCATTTGGATGCCATAGATTTTATGCCGAATCAAGCTGCCACTGATTGCATCTAGAAGATCACCTTCCTCATCTAGACGCTATAGATTTCATGCCAAATTAGGCTACCGCTGATTGCATCTCAATCATATCTAGAAGATCACCTGCCTCATCTAGACTTTACAGATTTCAAGCCGAATCCAGCTACCGCTGATTGTATCTAGAAGATCACCTTCCTCATCTGGACGCTGAAGATTTGATGCCAAATTTGATTAGGGCACCTTTTTTTTTATGTGTATGCAGCAAGAAATAATTCAATCTCAAGAATTTTTACATTTTTTTATGAGTAATCAGGCATGCAATTAATTTACAGATTGAATTAAATTCTTAGAAAATAACAAAAATACTTTAAATTATAAAAAATCTAGAAAATAAATTTCATAATTTTCTGATGTATATGCAAGCAGAAAAATTCAATTAACAGATAATATACTGATAATAACGTGAATTAAAATTAAGCCCTAACTATGCTCTGATACCAAACTGATGCAGGACTGATCCGCATGCAAGTATTTTTTTTTTTTTTTAATTATTAATGATTGCAGTTGATTATTCTCACAAAGTAATAGCCTAAGAGGGATTCAGAAAAATTTACAGTAAATCCACACGCGAAACAGTTCCTAAAAAAATAAAGAAGAAGGACCGCCGAGGCTAAGAAGCCCGGTAGGGCTTGCTCTCCTACAATAAAGTTACTAGTAGATTAGAGGGGTGTACCTGATAAGAGGAGGAAGATCAAAGTGTTGAAGGGGTTGCTCTGCCTGGCGGATGTGCCCTAAATAACCAAGACTTGAGCCCACGGATCTGCGGCCAAGTATCCACTGTCCTGGATGACGATCGCCTTGATTTCTAGATTCGTGGCTACTGAGGGATCTGCAATATCACCATACAAGGGTTAAAGAATCATAGAAAAATTTAGAATAGAGGCAAAGAGACAAGAAAGGAGTAGAGAAAAGGAGAGGGCGGCCAAGGTTTCTCTGGAAACATGGGATGTTGGCACGCGCAGGAGGAGGGAAACAAGAGCACCAAAGAACCAACTAACACAAATCACAATAACTCAAAACTTGGATTGATTGATTAATAATAAAAGATACATCATTCATACAAAAGGGTCTCTTTTATAGAGCAAGAGATTTGGGACCCAAAAAATACAGATATGGAAAGAAAAAAAAGGCATCCTAATCAAATTTGGCATGAACTCTACAGCATCCAGACGAGGAAGGTGATCTTCTAGATGCAATCAGCGGCAGCTGGATTCGGCCTGAAATCTGTGAAGTCCAGATGAGGCAGGTGATCTTCTAGATATGATTGAGATGCAATCAGCGGCAGCTTAATTTGGCATGAAATCTGCAGCATCCAAATGAGGAAGGTGATCTTCTAGATGCAATCAGTGGCAGCTGGATTCGGCATGAAATCTGTGGCGTCCAGATGAGAAAAATGATCATCCAGATCGGGAAGGTTGCTTGCTCTGCTAGGTGGCATGTGGGCTGCTTGAAGTAGGTGTGGCATCAACTTGAATTTAGCAGCTGTTCTGTCTGACCGTGATGGCCTTGTTTTTTGCTCCAATACTGATGTCTCTTCTTGTAAGCTGATGAACTTACTACAAGACTCACATTAAAATAAAATGAACTAGATAGGACTCAATTTAGAATAAAATGAACTGGACAGGACTCAAAATAAACTAAAATTTATTCCCAACTCAAGACTTAAATCATAACTAATCAGATATCCATAGAGGGTTAAGAATTCTCTGCTTTATCCTGGTGCCCGCACCAATTCTCCCGGGGTGGGAAGAACTCAACCCCGTTGAGTATGGGTGCGGGCACCAGGATCAAGCAGAGGATTCTTAACCCTATATGGATATCTGATTAGTTATGATTCAAGTCTTGAGTTGAAAATAAAGTTTAGTTTATTTTGAGTCTCGTCCAGTTCATTTTATTCTAAATTGAGTCCTATCTAGTTCAGTTTATTTTAACGTGAGTCATGTAGTAAGTTCATCAGCTTACAAGAGGAGACATCAGTATTGGAGCAGAAGACAAGGCCATCATAGTCAGACAAAGCAGTTGCTAAATTCAAGTTGATGCCACACCTACTTCAAGTAGCCCACATGCCACTTAGCAAAGCAAGCAACCTTCCCAATCTAGATGATCATTTTCCTCATCTGGATGCCACAGATTTTATGCCGAATCAAGCTGCCACTGATTGCATCTAGAAGATCACCTTCCTCATCTAGACGCTATAGATTTCATGCCAAATTAGGCTACCGCTATTGCATCTCAATCATATCTAGAAGATCACCTGCCTCATCTGGACTTTACAGATTTCAGGCCGACTACCACTGATTGCATCTAGAAGATCACCTTCCTCATCTGAACGATGCAGATTTCATGCCAAATTTAATTAGGGCACCTTTTTTTTATGTGTATGCAGCCAGAAATAATTCAATCTCAAGAATTTTTACATTTTTTTATGAGTAATCAGGCATGCAATTAATTTACAGATTGAATTAAATTCTCAGAAAATAATAAAAAAATACTTTTAATTATAGAAAATCTAGAGAAATAAATTTTGTAATCTTCTGATGTATATGCAAGTAGAAACAATTCAATTAACATATAATATACTGATAATAATGTGAATTAAAATTAAGCCCTAACTATGCTCTGATACCAAACTGATGCAGGACAGATTCGCATGCAAGTAATTTTTTTTTTCTTTTTTTTAATGATTAATGATTACAGTTGATTATTCTCCCAAAGTAATAGCCTAAAAGGGATTCAGAAAAATTCACAGTAAATCCATACACGAAACAATTCCTAAAAAAATAAAGAAGAAGGACCGCCGAGGCTAAGAAGCCTCGGTAGGGCTTGCTCTCCTACAATAAAGTTACTAGTAGATTAGAGGGGTGTACCTAGCAAGAGGGGGAAGATCAAAGTGTTGAAGGGGTTGCTCTGCCTGGCAGATGCGCCCTAGATAACCAAGCCTTGAGCCCACGGATCTGCGGCCAAGTATCCACTGTCCTGGATGACGATCGCCTTGAATTCTGGATTCGTGACTTCTGAGGGATCTGCAAGATCACCATACAAGGGTTAAAGAATCATAGAAAAATTTAGAATAGAGGCAAAGAGACAAGGAAAGAGTAAAGAAAAGGAGAGGGCGGCCAAGGTTTCTCTTGGAAACTTGGGATGTTGGCACGCGCAGGAGGAGGGAAACAAGAGCACCAAAGAACCAACCAATAAAAATCACAATAACTCAAAACTTGGATTGATTGATTAATAATAAAAGATACATCATTCATACAAAATGGTCTCTTTTATAGAGCAAGAGACTTGGGACCCAAAAAAATACAGATATGGAAAGAAAAAAAAGGTGCCCTAATCAAATTTGGCATGAACTCTACAACGTTCAGACGAGGAAGGTGATCTTCTAGATGCAATCAGCGGCAGCTGGATTCGGCCTAAATCTGTGAAGTCCAGATGAGGCAGGTGATCTTCTAGATATGATTGAGATGCAATCAGCGGCAGCTTAATTTGGCATGAAATTTGCAGCGTCCATATGAGGAAGGTGATCTTCTAGATGCAATCAGCGGTAGCTGGAGTTGGCATGAAATCTATGGCGTCCAGATGAGAAAAATGATCATCCAGATTGGGAAGGTTGCTTGCTCTGCTAGGTGGCATGTGGGCTGCTTGAAGTAGGTGTGGCATCAACTTGAATTTAGCAGCTGTTTTGTCTGACTGTGATGGTCTTGTTTTTTGCTCCAATAATGATGTCTCCTCTTGTAAGCTGATGAACTTACTACAAGTCTCACATTAAAATAAAATGAACTAGATATGACTCAATTTAGAATAAAATGAACTGGATGGGACTCAAAATAAACTAAAATTTATTACCAACTCAAGACTTAAATCATAACTAATCAGATATCCATAGAGGGTTAAGAATTCTTGCTTGATCCTGGTGCCCGCACCAATTCTCTCAGGATGGGAAGAACTCAACCCGTCGAGTATGGGTGCGGGCACCAGGATCAAGCAGAGAATTCTTAACCTGATGTGGATATCTCATTAGTTATGATTCAAGTCTTGAGTTGGGAAATAAAGTTTAGTTTATTTTGAGTCCCGTCCAGTTCATTTTATTCTAAATTGAGTCATATCCAGTTCGGTTTATTTTAACGTGAGTCATGTAGTAAGTTCATCAGCTTACAAGAGGAGACATCAGTATTGGAGCAGAAGACAAGGCCATCATAGTCAGACAGAGCAGCTGCTAAATTCAAGTTGATGCCACACCTACTTCAAGCAGCCCATATGCCACTTAGCAGAGCAAGCAACCTTTCCGATCTAGATGATCATTTTCCTCATCTGGATGCCATAGATTGTATACCGAATCAAGCTGCCACTGATTGCATCTAGAAGATCACCTTCCTCATCTGGACACTGCAGATTTCATGCCAAATTAGGCTACCGCTGATTGCATCTCAATCATATCTAGAAGATCACCTGCCTCATCTGGACTTTACATATTTAAAGCTGAATCCAGCTACCGCTGATTGCATCTAGAAGATCACCTTTCTTATCTGGACGCCATAGATTTCATGCCAAATTTGATTAGGGCACCTTTTTTTAATGTGTATGCATCCAGAAATAATTCAATCTCAAGAATTTTTACATTTTTTTATGAGTAATCAGGCATGCAATTAATTTACAAATTAAATTAAATTATCTAAAAATAAAAAAAATACTTTAAATTATAGAGAATCTAGAGAAATAAATTTCATAATTTTTTGATGTATATGCAAGTAGAAATAATTCAATTAACAGATAATATACTGATAATAACATGAATTAAAATTAAGCCCTAACTATGCTCTGATACCAAACTGATGTAGGACCGATTCGTATGCAAGTAATTTTTTTTTTTTTTTAATGATTAATGATTGCAGTTGATTATTCTTCCAAAGTAATAGCCTAAGAGGGATTCAAAAAAATTCACAGTAAATCAGCACGCAAAACAGTTCCTAAAAAAATAAAGAAGAAGGACTGCCGAGGCTAAGAAGCCCCGGTAGGGCTTGCTCGCCAACAATTAAGTTACTAGGGTATACCTGGCAAGAGAGGAAGATCAAAGTGTTGAAGGGGTTGCTCTGCCTGGCGGATGTGCCCTAGATGACCAAGCCTTAAGCCCACGGATCTGTGGCCAAGTATCCGCTATCCTGGATGACGATCGCCTTGAATCCTGGATTCGTGGCTACTAAGGGATCTGCAAGATCACCATACAAGGGTTAAAGAATCATAGAAAAATTTAGAATAGAGGCAAAGAGACAAGGAAGGAGTAGAGAAAAGGAGAGGGCGGCCAAGGTTTCTCCTGGAGACTTGGGATGTTGGCATGCGCAGGAGGAGGAAAATAAGAGCACCAGAGAACCAACTAACAAAAATCACAATAACTCAAAACTTGGATTGATTGATTAATAATAAAAGATACATCATTCATACAAGAGGGTCTCTTTTATAGAGTAAGAGACTTGCGGCCCAAGAAAATACAGATATGGAAAGAAAAAAAGGCGCCCTAATCAAATTTGGCATGAAATCTGTAGCGTCCAGATGAGGAAGGTGATCTTCTAGATGCAATCAGTGGCAGCTAGATTCGGTATGAAATCTGTGGCATCCAGATGAGGCAGGTGATCTTCTATATATGATTAAGATGCAATCAGTGGTAGCCTAATTTGGCATGAAATCTGCTGCGTCTAGATGAGGAAGGTGATCTTCTAGATGCAATCTATGACAGCTGATTTCGACATGAAATCTGTGGCATCCAGATGAGGAAAATGATCATCTAGATCGGGAAGGTTGCTTACTCTGCTAGGTGGCATATGGGCTGCTTGAAGTAGGTATGGCATCAACTTGAATTTAGCAGCTTCTCTGTCTGACTGTGATGGCCTTGTCTTCTTCTCAAATACTGAAGTCTCCTCTTGTAAGCTGATGAACTTACTACAGGACTCACATTAAAATAAACTGAACTGGATAGGACTCAATTTAGAATAAAATGAACTAGACGGGACTCAAAATAAACTAAAATTTATTTTCCAACTCAAGACATAAATCGTAACTAATCAGATATCCACAGAGGGTTAAGAATTCTCTGCTTGATGCTGGTGCCCGCACCACTGAGCCATTTTCCTATCGTTCTCATTCCAATCCCTTTCGGGCTTAGGAATTATTGAACCATCTATAATGTGTGTGGGTGTATTAGGTCCATTTGTAATGACACTCCATAATTTATAATCTAAAGCTTGAATGAAAATCCTCATTCTTGCTTTCCAATATGAATAATTAGAGCCATTAAACAAAGGTGGCCTATTAGTGGATTGACCTTCAGCAAAGGATGATCCAACTTGTGCTGCCATTTGGATCTTTAACTCTTGATTGTTAGATTAAATATAAATGAGCACAAGCTCTGATACCAATTGTTGACCCAGATGAAAACCCAAGAGGGGGGGTGAATTAGGTTCTTTAAAAAATTTATCCCTTTAAAAACATTTCTTAACAAAAGTGCACAAGTGAAGTGAATTAATAACTACTATGCACAATATGAAGAAGATAGAAAGATAGAGAGTTAAAGGCATGACAAACACAAAGATTTATAGTGGTTCGGTGTTAGCCACACCTACGTCTACTCCCAAGCAACTCTTGGGTCCACACTATAATCCCCTGATTACAGTTGAGTTATTTTACAAGCTCACAACTCTAACTTGTTGTTTTACACGGGGTCACAATGAACACAACCAGTTTTCACAGGTTCACCAGCACAAAACCTTAACCCAAGCTAATCTAGCTTGTCCCCGAGGTAAACTACCTCAACTAATGCAATCCCCCTGATTGAATTAGTAAACAACAAATGAAGATAATGTTTACAACAATGTAAAGCTCCTTAAACTGAGCAGATATTCAATGTAAATAAATAAGGGTAAGAAAAACCTAATTGAAGCCAAGTGGATTTGAGCTTTTTTTTTCTTTTCTTTTTATTTTTCCTCTCTTTTGATTAGTTCAATCAAGCTTTAGTTCTGATTCTTGACCGAAATCTGTTGGAGAGAACTTTGAGGAAATGGGGCTTTTGCTCTTCTCTTATCTCCGTTGAAAATCCTTTGATTTTGAACTTTTAGGGCTTGGGATTTTTCTTGAATCTCTCTTTAGATGAAGGCGTGGACTCAGAGATTTTACTTTGAAATTTCTTTCTTTTTTACTGAAAATTTTCTTGATATTTTTTTTCATTTTTTCTCTCTATTTTCCTCTCATTTTCGAACGGACGAATCCCCCTTTTTATAGATTTTTCAATCCGAGATTAGGTGAGAAAATAGCCGTTGAAATATACCTTGGATGATTTTGCACGCAAGAAAATATATCTGTTGAGGGTTAGGTGGAAAAATATATCCGTTAGAGCTGATCTGAAACTTTTGAAAATCGTCCTTGATAGATTAGAGTCAGCTCCAACTTTTTATGTGTCGGCTCCATATCATCTTCCCAAAAATAGCAAGAAATTGATTCGACATGGAGTCGGCTCTGGCTTTACAAGGTGTCAACTCACCACTGACTCGAGTCGGCTCCCGATTTTTGAAGTGTCGGCTCCAAGAATTGCTCCGAAAATATAGTCTCTATGAATCAGGTTAGAGTCGGCTCCCGAAATCCATGTGTCGGCTCCAGCTTCTGAAGCAGAAAATAGTTTCTCTGTATCTCAGGTTGGAGTCGGCTCTGCCGGGTCGGGTGTCAGCTCCGAACCATGCCAAAATTCTGAACTATTCTGATACGCTCTGGAGTCAGCTCGAGTGGTTCTAGGTGTCAACTCCAAGTTCCGAACTTAAATAAATTATATTGAAATTTGATTCAAAACTGATTTCTAAGTATCATTTGGATAAATAACCGATCTTAATTCTTGAAACGCTTATCAAATCTATCAGAATCACAAGGAATATACTCATGGCTTTTGTTAATAATCAAAATCAATAATTGGGTAAATAATTTCTCAATAATTTCCTCAATATAGATAAAAAGTCTTACTCTAGGGTGAACAAGCAGATGCCATACCCAGTCCAACTCCACCGATACCTAAGGGTGCGGTTTGTAAATAGACAGGAGGTCCCCCATGGGAGCACAGGACAAGCAAGATCTCCTCAAAACCCTGGTATCAGTAATAGCACCCGAAGGGAGAGGGATAGAGAAATACGCCGGCAGAGCTCATTCCCAAAAGAACTGGACAACCGAGAGGACGACCATCCAGAACGATCCAGGGAAATAAAATCGCTGACCTGCATACCCTCAGGAATTTCAGAAGACACAAAAGTCAGCCAACAAGATAAGGAAAAGTCAGCAATCCAAGTGTCCTGAGTGATGTCCACCGAAGTTCCGTTACCAATCATCCATGAGGTACTATGCAGGATAGTCGGAGTATAATGATAGACCTCTTTTCAGAAAAAGGAATGCCCCTGGTTAGACTGAGAAGGAATGGATGGAGTCCAGCTACCATACTTGGACGCATAAAGGAACTCCACAAACAATGCAGATCGAGCAAGAACTGAGAGGCATGCCTAGCAGTCAATGCCTGTCTTCTAACAAACAGCGATTGGATCCCAAGCTCACCTCGGCCGTAGGCAAGCAGATAGTGTCCCAAGCGACAAGATGAACACCGCGGCCCTCCTGCATTGATGTCCAGAGGAAATCCCGAAAATATCTCTCAATCTGCCGCAAACAGGCCAGGGGAATAGCAGTATTAGCCAAGAGATAGCTAGGCATCGAAGATAATAAGAGTAATCTGCGCCTTTATAGAAAGCTCAGAAACCTGCCAACCATCCAGCCGATCACGGATCGGCCTTACAAGAAAGCTGAAGTCCGAACACCGTGGCCATCTCCTGATAATCGGAATCCCCAGATAGAACAACCAATCAGACTGAGCAGGAATGCCCATCATATGAGAAATAGACCTCCTCATCTGTTTATTACCTTTCTTTCTTTTTTCTTAATTTTAATACGGACATTTAAATCTATGATCGATGTTCCATCTAAGAATCTTATAGTTCGTACAGAAAAGCCAAAGCATGCGGGCCCATGAGTACCGATACGTTCGAGGGATGCCGAGCTTGATATTAGAAATGGCTAACAATATTTCTCATGTCAAGGATCCAAAGGTTGCGTCTGATTCACAGCAGAAATCTTACATTTTTCAGAAATCTTATACTTATTAAAAATGTAAGATTATCAAGTTTAATTTAGCAATGTTAGCTGATCTTGATTCTATTTATATTTTACTAAAACACTTTTACATTTAAGTGGCTATCTTTTTTTCTTATTTTTCCTTCTGCTTAAACATGAAGTATTATTTGTAAAATCATTTAAAAATATTACATATTTCAATATTATACATATTCATATATATGATATATAAATATGTAATATATATTATATATTAAATAATATATTTTATTATTTTAGATATTAGATAATTTTATAATATTAAATATATTATAATTTACTTCAATATAATAATTTGGTACTCAAAAGGGTCATAAATATTAATAATGTTTAAATTAATATCTGTATGTTGTTGTATAAACATATAAAAGTGTTTAGAATATTAAATATTATGTTAATATTAAATTTAATGTTAATATAAGGACAAAATATAATTACTATCCTATAGTCTATAGTTTAAGCATTATCAAATTAAAATTATGTGGTTTGAAATATTGCATTTAACTGATATATGTTTTAAATTCTATCAAATTATACTTATATATTTTGATATTTATACTTAATTACTATGTATTTTAAATGCTATTAAATTACATTCATATAGTTTGAAATATTACACTTAACTATCCATGTATTTTAAAACCTACTCAAGATTTATTTAATATGCCCAAACTTTCACATGAACTTAATTTGATAGTGTTTAAAATACATGTTAGTTAAGTATAAATGTCAAACTATATATGTTGTAATTTGATAAAACTTAAATTATATGATAGTTAATTATAACATTTCAAACCATATAAGTGTAATATATAATGCTTAAACCATATGATAGTAATTTATATTTTATCCTTAATATAATGTATTATATTATATATTATATATATATAAATATAATATTAAATATTTAAATATTATCAAGTGCATATTAAATGTATAATTTTATTTAATATTATTATATATTTAGAAAAAAATTGAAATTTCTAGGCTTTGATAATTTTAGATACATATCCTTTAGAAGGGGTCAAATTATCCCGATTTGTGATAATCTTAAATTACTAAAATTAAATATTATCATCTAAATTATGATTTTTTTTATAATTATTTAAAAATAAGTTACTAAAAAATATGAATTTCAAACTATTTAGTCCAATAATATAATTTGGACCATCTTGGCATCAAACATTTTTAAAAAGTTTACATTAAATAAAATCATCAGTTCAACTAATGATTTTAAAAATGCCAATTGGATTGATGATTTATTATACCGTAGAAGACCATCCAAACTAAAAAAAAGGGGCCAAATCCAAAAAAAAAGAAAGATGTACTTTGTTTAAATTAATCATCAGTCTCAGCAATGATTTTAAAATTGCAATTTGAAGGGATGATTTTAGGTTTACTGAGCATTTCAGATGGAATCGTTATTTCAAGTGATGATTTCACTCCGTCTAGAAGGAAGAAAAAAATTCAGATCGTCACTTGAAGTGCTACTTTATGGTGCTTGGGGTGCCGCGTAAGGATTACTTTGCTTCAGTCAAGAAACGTTTATGACAGGCAACTTGAAGGAAACTACTGCTGCAAAATGCCTCAGAAGAAGAGCTACCTTTTGATTAAAATGAACTCGACCTTGTCCAGGGTGCTATATAATTCCAACTATAATGGATTGTACTTATTTCAAGCTCTGATGATAAGTCTGTCAATTTGAGCACGACTTTGAATGAAGCCTTTTGCTTACATTACGTGTTCCCTAACCATCAGTTGCTGGAACTTTCCTTCAAGCTCTCTCCTATAGGAGAAGGAGAAAAAAAAGGAAAACAAATATAATAGGATTTTTTAAGAATACGTAATAAGTATGAAAGCTCTCTCTATAGGAGAGGAAAAAAAAAAAAGAAAACAAATTATCAGAGTATAACCATATCACCGAAACCAAAGGAAATGCAACCGTACAAGCTTAATTCGTAAAGTTGTTAGCTGTTATAACAAGTTTCTCTCCCATAGTTGCATTTGTATATTTTTTCTGTTTTAATTAGTACTAGAGTTGTTGGGAA
This sequence comes from Calamus simplicifolius, assembly GCA_900491605.1. Taxonomy (NCBI): domain Eukaryota; kingdom Viridiplantae; phylum Streptophyta; class Magnoliopsida; order Arecales; family Arecaceae; genus Calamus; species Calamus simplicifolius. The sequence continues at coordinate 13,134 of UESW01002208.1, read as the reverse complement.
GGCCTCATCCAGAAATCTTTTCTGGTGTTCTGTTCAAGTTCAGTTTTGATCACTTGTATATAAAAGGCACACGAACAGAGAAGAAAAATAAAAAAATACATGAAAAAGTTTATCCTCATTTCTTATCATGGTATCAGAGCTATTCCAATCCTATGATCTCATGTAAAAATGGCCGAAGCCAATCCTGTCTTACCTGCACCTACTCATAACCTTAGCAATGACTTGTCCAACCCATACTTTCTCCATGCAAACGAGAATCCATCCCTAGTTCTTGTCGCTCCAACTCTGGATGGGAGTAATTTCCACTCATGGAGTCGAGCTATGAGAATGGCTCTCCAGTCCAAGAATAAACTTCATTTTGTTGATGGTACAATCACAACTCCTGCGCCGGATGACCCCTAGTATTCTGCATGAGAAAGATGCAACACTATGGTGCTAAGCTGGCTTATGCATTCAATAGAACCCTCATTGGTTCAAAGCTTGATTTGGTTCGACACCGCTGCGGACGTGTGGGTTGACCTCTGAGAGAGATTTGGAAAAGGTGATTTCATTCGTATTGCTGATCTACAATGGGAAATTTACTCCCTTAACCAGGGCATTCTCTCTGTAAATGAGTACTTCACACAATTCAAGGTCTTATGGGATCAACTCCAACAGTTTCGCCCCATTCCAAGTTGCAAATGAGTGGAGACTGGAGCAAGTAGTTGTGAAGCAATCAAGGTAGTACGCAGCTATCACAACAATGACCAGGTTATTCAATTTCTCCAAGGTCTCAATGACAATTTCACTACAGTGAAGTCTCAGATACTCTTGATGGAGACTCTACCATCTATTAGCCGGGTTTATTCCTAGCCTTGCAACATGAGCGGCAACTTCCCAAGTCGTCCCAGCCACCACCCATCATTGGAGCTAAGCTGGATTCTCTTGCTCTGACAAACAACAGCAATTTTTCATCCAAGCATTTTGGCTCAAACAGACCCTACTGTACTCACTGTAAAATGTTGGGACACACCGTGGACAAGTGTTTCAAGATACACGGATACCCGCCTGGGTTCCGAGGCAGAGGGCGCGGCACATCTCCTGGCATTATTGGGCGTGCCGTCTCTAATCATGTGTCTAGTTCTCAGGTTCAGGACATCGCTCCTTCGCTCTCCCATCTCCGATTGACTCAGGATCAGCATGACGGTCTAATGGCTCTTCTCTAGCAATTAGTGTTGGGCCTGGTGTGGTGCTATCAAGGCCCAGGTGGGCTAACTTGTATTGGGCTGGGTTTGAGTCCAAGGGTTGAGATTAAATCAAGTCACGGGTGTACACGGGCTTGGGGATTAGTTTAATCTCATTGGTTAGTCCATGGGAGTTTTTTGTTGAGTCTGGGCCTGGCCCACTTCGTGGATGTATTTAAACTCTAGTCTCTAGGGTTTGGATGGAATAGAGAACAGATTCTTTTCTCCCAAAAATTCCCTTCTCTCATCATAGGGCGGCAGCCCTTTCTTTCTCCTCCCCATCTTCCTCCTTTTCAAGAAGTAAACCTAACAGGATTAGAAATCCTTAGTTCTAGTTCTTGTTGAACGGGGAATCCCATTGCTATTCATCAAGGTCTAAACCTAACAGGATTAGAAATCCTTAGTTCTAGTTCTTGTTCAACGGGGAATCCCATTGCTATTCATCAAGGTCTAAACCCTAACAAGTGGTATCAGAGCCTGGTTCAAGGAGTAATCTGGAGGCCTTCAAGGAGTTGAAATAATTTCAACAGAATCTCGTCAAGGTACTTCTCTATTTTATAAAATTTATTTTTGTGCTATTTTTGAAATTGGCCATGGGGAGTAGCATAAAAATAGAGGTTGAGAAGTTTGATGGGAAGGGAAGTTTCTCCATGTGGAAAGTCCGGGTAGAGGACCTCCTTGTGCAGCAGGGTTTAGATTTGGCTTTGGAGGAAAGGCCAGATGGGATGACAGACAAGCAGTGGATTTCATTGGAGAAGAAGACATGTTCAATGATCAGGGGCTGTCTGGCGGATTCAGTCCTCTATTCAGTGCTGGAGGAGAAGACCCCGAAGGGACTCTGGACGAAGTTGCACACCCTCTATATGGGGAAGAATATGTGCAACAAGTTGATGTTGAAGAAGCGCCTCTACAGCCTTCGGATGTCAGAAGGTGGAGATGTGCTGGGTCACATCCAGATATTCGACCAGATGAGCAATGAACTTCTGAATGTTGGGGTCAAGATGGAGGAAGAAGATAAAGCACTTCTGCTTTTATGTTCAATGCCCACGTCTTATGACTCATTGGTCACAACACTGCTCTATGGGAAGGAGACATTAATTTATGAAGATATTGTCTCGGTGCTTCGGACGAATGAGCAGAGGGAGAAGATGACCAAGGAAGCTGTTCCCCAGGAGGGTCTATCAGTTGGGGAAAGGACAGGCAGAGGTAGGGGCAGGGACAGAAGTAAGTCTGGAGGACGATCAAAGTCCAGGAAAGGCAAGAGAGAGCTGAAGTGCTATAAGTGTGGAGAGGTAGGACATTTTAAGAAGAATTGTCCTAAGTGGAAAAATCAGAAGGGAGAAAAAGGAGGATCTGAGTCTGTGAGTACAGTTGCAGATCAGGAGGTGGAGGATGATCTCTTGGTTGTATCAGATGATCACAGGCACAGCACAGAGATGTGGACCTTGGATTCAGCCTGTTCTCATCATTACACTCCCAACCGGTCGTGGTTCAGTACTTACACAGAGGTTGAGGAGGGGAATGTGACTCTTGGAGATAATCACCCTTGCAAGGTGGCAGGTATTGGCACAGTGAGGGTGAGGATGTTTGATGGTATGGTGCGCACTCTTACCAGTGTGAAGCATGTTCCAGAACTCAAGAAGAATCTGGTATCACTGGGGTACTTGGAGCGGACTGGATACAGCTTCAGCAGTCGTGCCAGGAGTGGAGTTCTGAACATCTCCAATGGAGCCATGGTGGTGATGAGAGGGAGGAGGCTGGAAAATAATCTATACAAGATGGAGGGCTCTGTGATGACTGTGAAATCTGAGGTGGCAGCTGTGGAGCAAGATCCCCGGGATGTGTACAGGATGTGGCATTACCGCCTGGGCCACATGGGAGACAAGGGGATGAAAGAACTGAGCAAGAGAGGTCTGCTTCCAGACTTGAGTAGCGGAGATATGGAGATCTGTGAGCCTTGTCAGATGGGAAAGCAGAGGAGAGTACAGTTCTCAGTCAGCACAGCTAGGAGTGCTGAACCCCTGGAGTTAGTACACACAGATGTCTGGGGACCAGCCCCAGTTTCTGCAAGGAATGGGGCCAGATACTTTATGACCCTGATAGATGATTTCTCAAGGAAGCTGTGGATCTACTTTATGAAGGAGAAATCAGAGGTCTTCACCAAGTTCAAAATCTGGAAGGCTGAGGTGGAGAAGGAGCAGGGTAAAAGTGTGAAGTGTCTGAGGTCTGATAATGGCGGGGAATACACCAGCAGGGAGTTCCAGATTTTTTGTGAGGAGTGGGGCATCAGAAGGCACTTCTCGGTGATGGGAACTCCTCAACAGAATGGGGTGGCTGAGAGGATGAACAGAACACTATTGGAAAAGGCAAGATGCTTAAGGCTGCAGGCAGGGCTTCCAAAGATGTTCTGGGTTGACGCAGTAGATGCAGCTAGCTACTTGGTCAATCGGTCACCGCACACCAGGTTAGATGGAGACATTCCAGAGGAGATATGGTCTGGAAGGAAGACAAGCCTAAACCATCTAAGGGTGTTTGGATGCACAGCATATGTGCATGTTGGAGCTGGGGAGCGGAGTAAGTTGGATGCCAGGTCTAAGAAGATGGTGTTCCTAGGCTACCCGCGAGGAGTCAAGGGGTATCGGCTATGGGACCCCTTGGAGAAGAAGGTTGTCATCAGCAGAGATGTAACCTTTGATGAGAGCTCAATCCTCCAGAACAGAAGTGGCATGGATGCACAGCAGGGACTACAGGAGGTAGAACACGGTAACACTAGTCAGACAACCTCCTATACAGTTGTGCCATTTGCTAGTGGACCAGGAGGATTTGAGATTCAGGTGGAGAGGACTGACAGAGGGGGTAGAAGCCAGGGAGTTCAGCAGGATGCAGCTGGACAGGGGACTGATACTGGGATCGCACAGCAAAGGCCCAGGAGGAACGTGCGACCACCAGTTCGATACGGCTTTGAGGATTCGTTGTCATATGCCCTGGTGACAGCGAATGGAGACCCTTTCACCTATGAGGAGGCTATGGAAAGTCAGGATAGAGATAGGTGGATCCATGCTATGGCAGAGGAAATGCAGTCTCTTCACAGAAATAATACGTGGCAGGTGGTCCAGCTGCCACAAGGAAAGAAACCCATTGGTTGTAAATGGGTTTATCAGCGCAAGGAAGGAGCTTCAGAACAAGAGGGTATCAGGTATAAGGCAAGACTAGTGGCCAAAGGATACTCTCAGAAAGAAGGCATCGATTATGGTGAGATATTTTCTCCAGTTGTCAGGCACACTTCCATCAGACTATTATTGAGTATTGTAGCAGCTCAGGACTTGGAGCTGGAGCAGATGGATGTGAAGACAGCATTCCTCCATGGTCATTTGGAGGAGAGCATCTACATGGAGCAGCCACCAGGGTTTAGAGAACCAAGATCAGATGGGAAAGTCTGTTTGCTGAAGAAATCTCTGTATGGGCTGAAGCAGTCGCCGAGGCAGTGGTACAAGAGATTTGACACTTATGTTAGGAGCATTGGACTTTCCAGGTGTGAGTATGATTCTTGTGTGTATGTTAAATCTCTGGATGATGGGTCTAGGATGTACTTACTCTTGTATGTAGATGACATGCTGATAGCATGCAAGAGTGAGAAGGCTGTACAGGAACTGAAGATAGCTTTGTCTCGGGAGTTTGAGATGAAGGATCTGGGGCCAGCCAGGAAGATCCTAGGGATGGAAATCATCAGAGATAGATCCAAAGGTGTGCTGCATCTGAGTCAGGGTGGCTACATTAAAAAGATTCTGGAGCGATATGGGATGAAGGATGCCAAACCGACAGCACTACCTTTGGCAGCACATTTTTCCTTATCGAAGACCATGTCACCACAGACTGAGGTGGAGGCTCAGGAGATGGAGAAGGTACCATATGCTTCTGGTGTTGGGAGCCTTATGTATGCCATGGTATGTTGTAGGCCAGACATAGCCCATGCAGTGAGCCAGGTGAGCAGGTTCATGGCGCAGCCTGGTAGGGAGCACTGGCGAGCACTGAAGGGAATCTTCAGGTACTTGGTAGGTACAGTTGGGGTTGGTATTTGCTATGGACAGCAAGAAGATGCTGAGAGATCCAACTTATCCAAGGAGGCTCGTGGGCAGTTATATGGGTATGTGGATGCAGACTTTGGTGGAGATGTGGACACTAGGAGATCCACAACAGGCTTTGTGTTCAGCCTGTTTGGTGGTCCAGTATCGTGGAGATCATGTCTGCAGCCCATCACAGCCTTATCTACCACGGAGGCAGAATACATAGGTATCACAGAGGCAGCAAAGGAAGCTCTTTGGCTGAAGGGCTTGATGCTGGAGATGGGACTTGATCAGAAGGTTGTCCAGGTGCATAGTGACAGCCAGAGTGCTCTGATGCTTGCGCAGAATGCAGTCTATCATGCCAGGACGAAGCACATTGACCTCAGATACCACAGGATCAGAGAGCTGGTGGAAGATGGTGAGGTGGAGCTGGTGAAGGTATACACCAAAGAAAATCCAGCAGATGCACTGACTAAGGTTCTTCCACGGGACAGTTTTCAAAAGTGTATTTCGTTGTTAAAGCTGATGGACACAGTGGACGTGCTGAGGCCTTGAAAGCACCAAGGTGGAGATTGTTGGGCCTGGTGTGGTGCTATCAAGGCCCAGGTGGGCTAACTTGTATTGGGCTGGGTTTGAGTCCAAGGGTTGAGATTAAATCAAGTCACGGGTGTACACGGGCTTGGGGATTAGTTTAATCTCATTGGTTTAGTCCATGGGAGTTTTTTGTTGAGTCTGGGCCTGGCCCACTTCGTGGATGTATTTAAACTCTAGTCTCTAGGGTTTGGATGGAATAGAGAACAGATTCTTTTCTCCCAAAAATTCCCTTCTCTCATCATAGGGCGGCAGCCCTTTCTTTCTCCTCCCCATCTTCCTCCTTTTCAAGAAGTAAACCTAACAGGATTAGAAATCCTTAGTTCTAGTTCTTGTTGAACGGGGAATCCCATTGCTATTCATCAAGGTCTAAACCTAACAGGATTAGAAATCCTTAGTTCTAGTTCTTGTTCAACGGGGAATCCCATTGCTATTCATCAAGGTATAAAACCTAACAATTAGCTCCAACCCAACCCTCACCTGGGAACCTTTCCAAATCAACCGTAGAGGGTGCAGAATTTGTTCCTACTGCTCCCACACCACAGATAAATTCTGTCTTCAACCCACCTTTAAATAATTCTTCTATCTCGGTAGGTATCATTCTTTCATCACATCACAACATATCTGATCATTCATGGATTACTGACTCTGGTGCAACCCATCACATTACATGCAACTTTACTTGCCTTTCTAACCCCAGTACACTATCTCATGTTTTCGTCACATTGCCAAATGGCCACAAAACATTAGCCACCATTCAGGCCAAGTGTGGTTTTCTAACAATCTCATTCTTGATAATGTCTTATTGTTCCCACTTTTGGCTTCAATTTAATTTCTGTGTGTCAGCTCACTCAAAGCAATTCTGTCTCACTTGTTTTTTCTTCTAATTTCTGTCATGTACAGGACCTTGTCCAACGGAGAACGATTTGTACTGCTGAGAAAAGTCAGGGCTTGTTCTACCTTCACCTTAACCACTCGCCACAAATCTTCCTGGCTCTAGTCTCATAACAGCTACAACTGCTGGACATCTAGATCATAAAGCAAATCTTTGGCACTGCAGATTAGGCCATGTTCCCAACTCTAAGTTAAAACTTTTAACTGATATTTGTCCTTCAGTTGTTCCTGATGCAGTATCACATTGTGAAAGCAGTCATCTTGCGAAACATAAGCGATATGCATTCCCTGTAAGTGAATCTATTGCTCACGCATTTTTGATTTAATCCACATGGATGTTTGGGGACCATATTCTGTGCCCACTGTTGATGGTTACAAGTTCTTTCTTTCATTGGTTGATGATCATTCTAGAGCTGTTTGGGTCTACTTAATGAAACATAAATCTGAAGTCTGCTCACATATTGAAAACTTCTTCAATATGGTTTATACTCAATTTGGTATCAAGATTAGAAGATTTCGTAGCGATCAAGGTTCAGAGTTTCATTTAACAAATTTTTTTAATGAAAAGGGTGTGTTTCATGAAATGTCATGCATTGGAACTCCCCAACAAAATGGTAGAGTTGAACGTAAACACCAACATATTCTAAATATTGCTAGAGCGTTGAGATTCCAAGCTGCACTTCCTCTTCTATTTTAGGGATATTGCATTTTACATGCTGTGCATATCATTAATTAATTCCCTCTCTTGTATTCATAACAAACGCACATGAGGTATTGTATGGAAAGGTCCAAAAACTAGATAATTTTAAAACTTTTGGCTGCTTGTGTTATGCCTCTGTGATCCCACATCAATCCAAGTTCCATCCTAGAGCTAGAAAATGCATTTTTCTTGGTTATCCCAGAGGGGTTAAAGGTTATCGTTTATATGATTTGGACAGCCATGACATATTCTTTAATAGGGATGTCACATTTTTCGAAACCACTTTTCCATTCAAAGAAGACTCCCATACCCCTTCAACTGCAACATTCTCGTTACCTATTACACCTAAGCAAGCACCCACATATGATGACCCCGACAATATGGTTACACCTCATCACTCCACGTCAAATGATCCGACTCTTCCTGCAACCAAAGTTGACCAATTACATAGATCCAGCCTTATATCAAAACCTCCTGCATACCTATCCACATATGAACACTATAAGCCCGACTCTACTCAGCAGGAGCGATCAGTCTCAGGACTCCTAGTCAGTTCAGACTCTTCTCGCTATCCTTTGTCTTCTGTTATTTCATACTCTTCTCTTGATCCTGTTAACCGAGCTTTTACTGTAGCCCTTGATAAATTAACTGAACCACAAACATTTCAAGAAGCAAACACTTTGGACTGCTGGAAACAAGCCATGTACCTGGAACTTGATGCCCTTTTGTCAAACGGTACTTGGGAGGTGGTGAGTCTTCCTGCAAACAAATCTCCCATTGGATGCAAATGGGTCTATAAAATTAAGACTCATGCTAATGGTACTGTGGAACGCTACAAAGCCCGGCTGGTTGCAAAAGGCTACACCCAGACATTTAGAGTTGATTATCTAGACACTTTCTCTCTCGTTGCTAAATTGACTTCAATTAGACTCTTACTTGCCTTGGCAGCTATTCGTGGATGGTACCTTGAGCAATTAGATGTCAATAATGCATTCTTGCATGGTGACCTCAATGAAGAAGTCTACATGGAACTGCCTCCCAGCTACACAGCACCCTTAGGAGTTTCCAATCCAGTATGTAGATTGAGAAAGTCCATCTATGGTCTCAAACAAGCAAGTAGACAATGGTTTTCTAAACTCTCCACTCTCTTGCTTCAGCATGGTTTCTCTCAATCCAAGTGTGATTATTCCTTGTTCACGAGATCTGATGGCCCTTCTTTCACTGTATTATTGGTTTATGTGGACGACATAATTTTGGCCGGCAATAACTATGACCAACTCACCTCAATCAAGTCTTTTCTCGATGCCAAGTTTTGCATTAAAGACCTCGGGTCCTTAAAGTATTTTCTAGGTTTCGAGGTGGCAAGAACATGCTCGAGAATCCACCTATCCCAAAGGAAATATGCAGTAGAATTACTATGAGATATTGGGTTTGTGAAGCTAAGGCCAAACCTACACCCATGGTAAGTAATCTTCGGCTCAGTCCATCAGATAACTCTACTGACCAGGTTGATGAATCTTCATATAGGCGATTGATTGGTCGACTTCTTTATCTCACCAACACCCAGCCTGACATTGCATATGCTACCAACCAATTAAGTTAGTTCTTGGCACAACCAAATTCTAGTCATTACAGGCAGCTCACCGAGTTCTACGCTATGTCAAGCAACAACCTGGTCTTGGCCTCTTCTTCCCTAGTGACTCCGCTTTACAACTCAAAGCTTTTTGTGATGCTGATTGGGCTGGTTGTCCAACAACCAGATGCTCCACCACAGATTTCTGTGTTTATCTCGGGAACTCACTCATTTCCTGGAAATCCAAGAAGCAACACACCTTCTCTAGATCATCTTCTGGGCTGAATACAGAGCACTAGCTTCTGTTACTGGAGAGGTACAATGGTTGCTATATCTCCTCTCTGATCTCCATGTGGTTCATTCTCAATCGGTTACCATCTATTGTGACAACAATCTGCTGTTCATATTGCTGAAAACCCAGTTTTCCACGAGCGGACAAAACATATTGAGCTTGACTATCATTTTATTCATGAGAAGCTGCTTAAGGGTTCTGTCAAACTTCTCCGTATACCTGCTAGACTACAAACTACTGATATGCTAACCAAGGCATTGGCACCTCAGTCCTTTTTTTTTATATTTCCAAGCTCGGACTATTTCATCCTCATAGTCTAGCTTGCGGGGGGACTATCAGAGTACAACCATATCACCGAAAGCAAAGGAAATGCAACCGTACAAGCTTAATTCGTAAAGTTGTTAGCTGTTATAACAAGTTTCTCTCCCATAGTTGCATTTGTATATCTTTTCTGTTTTAATTAGTACTAGAGTTGTTGGGAAGGCCTCATCCAGAAATCTTTTCTGGTGTTCTGTTCCAGTTCAGTTTTGATCACTTGTATAAAAGGCACACGAACAGAGAAGAAAAATAAAAAAATACATGAAAAAGTTTATCCTCATTTCTTATCACAAATGTAATAAGATTTGCTTAAGAATACGTAATATGTATGAGAAAACATAAGGTCATCACCAATGTACCAGACTGAGCCTGACATCTGGCGTTGACTTTGTTGTCTTCGAAAGCTAGTGGGAGGGCAGCTTGCTTCACCCCATCATGGAAGTGCCCTACCAGGTTTGAGACTGGAGCTGGCATGGTCTTCTGCATGCCTGGCGAAAGCCGAGCTTCGGGCCGATAAAGTGTTGAAATAGATATAGATAATGATAAGAATAGAATAAGGATTAAGGATAGGCTTGAATCACGCATGGAATACTTTTCTTAAGCATTATTTATATCCTCTCAAATGCTCTGTGGGTGAATAGCAAATACGCCGCAGGATACGACAAGCCTCGATTGTAGAGTGGATCTATTTTTGAATCTATATACTATCGAGAGAGTTATCTTCTTTATATAGCTATTGCTTATTAACAATGGCCTACCTTATCACACCTTAAGCATATAATATAGAATGGCCCCTGATAACTAAAATTATCATTATTCAAGTTGATGACCATTTAGTTACAAATATGAATGGTCATAAAAGACCTAGAGACCAAGAGGTTACACCAACTAAATTGCCATTACGCAAATTAATGACCATTCAGTTACAAATATGAATGGTCATAGAAGACCAAGAGGTTACACCAAAAATTGTCATTACTCAAATTAATGACCATTCAGTTACAATATGATAGTCATAGAAGACCAAGAGACCAAGAGATTATAGTTCTCTAACCATCCACAAAACCTTCTTAGTTTATTTAAACAAAATCTCAATAATCCTCCACTTGTTTAAAACAAACTAAGTCCACATCAGAAGTTAAAGATAAGGAGCATTAATACAGGTTTCTTTCAATTTGAACCTAACTTAGTGAAAATATCACAAAGCTTTAACAAAATTTAGGTAGCATAAATGCTTTGAATCAGTTATTCCTTGTGTCAAAACCGGTGATACTTCACACACATTCCTTAGAGTTTATTGTCTACATCACTCGCTTAACATAATTTATGGCTATGTGCTTATCCTATTTCATAAACCTTTTCATGAGAGAAACTCCAACTCTCACTTGAGATGGCACCATCTCAAGGTTCACATAGGTAAAGTTCTTTCAATATCTTTATTACAACAGATACTTTTCCACATGACTGAACTTCATTAAGAGTTTTAAAAAAAACTCAACCCTCCAACTTGTAACAGTCAACACTATATACTAAGTGCAGCTACAATCCACTTATCAATGACTTGTTATCCATTGAACCTAAGACTATCATTTCCTAGTATTAGGTTGGGTTGCCATCATTGGTAGACCTATACTCAAGGAGTTTTAGACCCATCTCTCTGAAAGTCATCTTCACTAAATCTCTTGTTAGAAGTTTAGTCAGTGGATCAACTAGATTATAGCTTGATCGCACAAAAGTGAGAGAAATTATTTCATTTGATTAATTTCTCGCATACTCATGTCTTAGACTAATGTGTCTAGACTTTTCATTGTATACTTCGCTATACGTTCTGGCTAAAGTGGCTTGGCTATCATAATGTATCGATATGGTTGAAATATTCTCACAAGCCAATGAAATTTCTAATAGAAGATCCTTTAACCACTCAGCCTCATGTCCTGTTGAAGCTAAGGCCACAAACTCTGACTCTATTGTTGAATGTGTAATACAAGTTTGTTTTTTGGATTTCAAGATATTGCCCTACCCGCTAGTATAAACAACCAACTAGTGGTATATTTACTATCTCCACACTCGATATCTAACTTGCATCGGTATATCCTTCCAATACAACAAAAAATTTAGAGTATTGTAGACCTAGTCTTTTGATTTTCAAAAGATAACCAAAGACTCTATCAACAGCCTTCCAATGTTCTACACTCGGGTTGCTAGTAAACCTACTCAGTTTACTGACTGCAAATGCTATATTGGGTCTAGTGCATTGCATCAAATTCATTAGACAACCAATAGCACTTGCATACTCAAGTTGAGCACGACTTGTCCACTATTGTTTTCAAGCTTTAGACTTGGATTGAACGAGGTGTTCACTTCTTTGAACTTCAAATATTTAAACTTGTGAACACTTTCTCAACATAATGTAATTGACCAAGTTCAAAACCCCGACTATTTTGTTTTACTTTGATGCCCAAAATAGTATCAACTTGTCTAAGTTCTTTCATCTTGAAAGTAGATGATAGAAACCTCTTCGTTTCTTGTATGCCTTTCATTCATTGCTAATGATCAATATATCATCAATATAAAGGTACACATATACCACAAAGTCACCATGCACTTTAGTATATAAACACTTGTCAGAATATTATGAACAAATTCATTTGAGAGTATGACTGAGTCAAACTTCTCATGCCATTGTTTGGGCTTGTTTCAATCCATACAAGGATTTAACAAGCTTGCACACTTTATGTTTATTACCCAATAGAACAAAACCCTTGGTTGTTCCATATAGACCACCTCATCGAGATCACCATTTAGGAATGTCATTTTGACATCCATTTGATGAACATAAAAGTTGTGCAATAAAACCAATGCAAACAATACTCTAATTGTTGTTATTCTAGCTACAGGTGCATATGTATCAAAATAGTCAATTCCTTTATTTTGTCGAAAACCTTTAGCTACTAGTCTAGCCTTATAAGTGTTTAAAGTACCATCACTATGATACTTCTTCTTAAACACTATTTACAACCAATAGACTAAGACTCTTTAGGTAAATCGACAAGCTCCCAAGTATGGTTTGACATAATAGAATCCATCCCATCTTGAATAGCTTCCTTCCAAAAAGCAGAATCTCTCGAAGCCATTGCTTCCTTAAAAGTTTGAGGATTGTCTTCCACTTGAAGAACAATAGGTACCTCACGAATAAAATTTTTCGACTTTCTTCTACCAAGTAGAAAGAAATGAGTTGGGAATCTATCTCTTCGGGTCTTAAATCCTTAACTTTTTAGATTCTCTTACTTTTTCAAAGTTTCGGTTGTTCTTCTTCAACAACCTTTGAAGTATTCTCCTTGCAAGAATCTTTATTTGTGGGACTTTGAGAATTCTTTCGGAAGTGGTCAAATTCTTAAAGAACTCTATATCTCTAGATTCTATTACCACATTAGACTCCAAATCAAGGAGTCTATAGGCTTTGCTATTTGTGGTATATC